>MQTX01000253.1:219651-258307 GCA_009735665.1 Angiostrongylus cantonensis | reverse complement strand
CCCCCCCCCCCCCCCCCTCCTAGAAGCTGTTTCAGGGCACGTGTAGCAAAGTGGTAGGAGGCGCCTTCCAATAATTACACATGGAATCCATCCTGGTGCATGCACAAGGCTCACCTAGCACTCCATCCCACGGGAGTCGGCAAATTGGTACCAGACTTGTCTAGGAGGATTGCAGCACTGGCTACCACGGGTCATTGCAAAGGCCAGATTCTATTTAATCACCTCCAATGATGCTTAATGAAGTCGAATGCATGGTTCATCCCTCAAGAATTGGCCAATGCCGAGAGAAATCCTTTTTATCCTCATTGTCTAATAGCTGACTTCCCACGGAATAATGTGAAGACTTATTAAAGGAGAAGGTTCAAGAAGCTAACATTGTTCTATAACATAACAGTAGGCTATCAAGTCAAAGTAAAAGTTCACAAACACTTTTGGGTGCAACCACCTCTGTTAAACTCCACCCTTCCAAGAAAAATATTCTTGCGCAATCTTAAAAACTTTGTTCTACACTGCCTGATTTGAGGTGCACTAGTCGACATCTATCGATCCTCTTAAAGGTTTTTGTTATAATATCAATTTTTCTTCGTGGAAATTTTTCCTTCGGAGAAAAAAGAAACAAAAGGAACCTTTTCGATTTGGTAGGTGATGTAGTTGAAGCAAGCTCGATGACCTTGATCGATATACGAGATGAACACAGTATGAGCATTAGGGCAGACCAAATCACAGTATTCCCTTTCGATGCCTTCATGATCCTCCTAAAATTACCAGAGCAGTTCAAATCATCCTTAAACAGAAATCCGTGACCTTAAATAGTAATATCACAACTAAGTGAGATTCTCTACTCTTCTGAATTTTTTTCTTCTTTCTACCTGAAGAAATTGCTGTTTTCTAGTCTCCGGACACAAAATGATTAACTTCCCGTTAAAATAACGTTCGTGAAATTACAGAAAGTAAAAAGGTGCCTAAACATGTGATACGAACTAATGTAAGATGATCTCCATGCAAACCATAGATATTGAGTGATTAGTGTAATGTTAACCATCGTTTCTATTTAGTACCTTATATGCTTCCCGCTAAAAAAGCGGACGTGTGGTGCAGTGGTCGGAAGCACCCTGCGACACACACACGGAATTGATCCCAGCGCCCACAGCCCACCAAGCCTCCCTACCTTCTGGGATCGGCAAATTGGTACCAGACATGTCTGGGAGGATAGCAGCACTGGCTTGATGCAGTCACCTAAACCACCACGACTCTTTGTAAAGGCCAGATATGCATTCAGTCACCTCCAAAAGATGCTTAATGAAGTCGAATGCATGGCGCATTCCTCACGGATTGATCGACGCCGAGAGCTTTCTTTTATGCTGTCGCTAGCTTGTTTATTGTGTGGTTTAGTTAAGAGCTACTGTCCGTTTGAAGAAAACCTATCAGCTTAGTTGAAAGTATGAACTCTATCTATTTTATATATTTAGTAAAACTAATGTCACGATTCTGCGAAAACTGCTTTGACTCCACCTTTTGTCGACTAGCTACACAGCAATAGGAAAAGCAAGAAATAGATAGATTAATAGACAGAAAATGAAAGAGCTAGTAGAACAATAGAAAAAAACTGTTATTTGAAAAGTCGCAATTTACACAGGATTTTGGGAATTTATGTAGTCGACCAACCTTCCAGCATCCAATGCCTTTGGGTACAGGTCGTCCAGATTCAAGTTCTTCTTCCTTCAAAATTAGCTGGCACTCTGCCCTAAAGCCAAATTAACCTTTATATAAAGTAGTTTATGAAGAATTAAGGTTTTTTGTCTTATAGAACCTAGTGGTAAAGCTTTATATCAGTGTAAGGTAGAACATACCATGGTAGTCTTAAAGCTAAATACAAAAGTAAATACCGTACCTATCCGGACCACCTCGAGTCGTATTTGTTGGCGTACTGCACTTTAAATCTCGATATTCTAAGATGCACAACAAATTAATAAAACTAAATTTAATCTAAAAAGCCATGAATAACGTAAAAAGTAAAAAAAAACGCAATCGATGGAAACCCGCTTACGGTGAAATGCAACAACGAAGTGTACTAGGTTGATTGTGATCAGAAGTGAGCGGAGCATTATTGTTGTTGTTGAAGTCGAGCTAACTGACCAACTAAGGTCTGGTCCTATGGCTAGCGTTGTTCAGGTTTTGATGTTTGGGCTTTTAAACGATCGAACCCGGATCAAGATAACCGGTCGTTCCTTGCATAAATGAAGCTAAATACGACAATCCGAGACCTGTTTTCATATAGCGATCACATCAGTACGTGGTTGCAGATCGCCATATAATTATGAAGCACATCCTATGCACATATATATGCATACATATATACATATATACAAATGCGTCTGCGCACGTGTGTGCCAATGAGTTCATAAGCGTAAAAGTTATTTTAAAAAATACAGAATCTACTCGTCTATCTGTCTATATGAGCGGAACAGATCCCGGGTTTTCATCGCATGTATGATACCCTTCCTTCGTGAGCTAGAAAAGCTCCTCCTTAAAAATCCATGAATCGATTTTCCGACTCCGAATCAATGGAACGCTTGGTTGGCCCGGGTTTAGGTCGAGCCAGAGACTAATCGTCTATTTCTGCAGACAATTCTATCCACTGCACTTCAAGCGTAGCATAAGATCACACAATATTCTGGCAAGTAAGCCTAACCAACGTAGTTTGATTTGTTATGAAAATCAATGATGTCAAAAGAATGGATTAAGGAGCTACAGAAGCACCCCACGGATCTCCCTCATATGAGGGATCTCGAGCCGGTTAGTCTCGAGGCTACGTGGCGCATCCCCAGGAGGCGGATAGGGGGTTAATTGCGGACCAAAAGCGACCTTTGCTTCCCTGAGACGCAGATGGATCCAGGAAATGGACCCCTGTTTCTGCTGTGCCGATTTGGCACATACTTTCTGTATTAGGCGTATTCATGCATACGTGTGTGGGTGCGTTCTCGCTTTATGTGGATTGTATTCTACGACTCAATTCGGCCAAAAGCTTGCAATCAAGTGACAAGGAAGTATATGGGAGGCGGTTAGGAGTCGCCTCCAACAAATAAGCCCCATGTCCACTCTGGGAGAGCCTGGCAAGCTACCCGTGAGTTTAACCAGCCCCCACGTTCAGAGCCCAGCAAGCTATACGTGGATATCAAATATGCTAAACACAGTAAAAAAAAAAACGGGCCTCATTCTCCTGACTTCGAAAGAGCCCCCAATTTCGCAGCGTTGGGTAGGACGAGTACGGGGAGGCTGCTAAAATCTCAGGGCCAATGGAAGCTGCTTGGATCAAGAACTATGGTGACGATCTGCACCTACAGCTCACGTATACTTGCATCCGAGTCCTCGATAGAGGATTTGCTCATGCAAGCAAGAATGATAAGGTACGACGTCATCGGCCTGGCCGAGACGAGACGACGCCACCTATTCAACGCCGTCTGTGACACTGGAGAAGAACTGTTCCTCGGAACATGCGACAGTAGAGGAATAGGCGGTGTCCGCGTTCTCGTCAACACGAGTTTGTCCATGAACATCGATTCATTCGAACAGCTTACAACCCGAATCGGAAGTCTACGATTAAAAAGATGTGGATCAATACTGGCTTTGACAATCTTCGTCGTTTACGCGCCAACATCAAACTATGGCGAGGAAGAAGTCGAAGCGTTCTACATGGACTTGGAGAGGTTCTAAAGAGAAGACCATAGATTCTCCAAGGTCATCACTGGAGGTTTCAATGCCAAGATTGGACCAAGAAGATCGTCTGAGGAACGTCACATTGGGACCCACGGATTAGAATTGAACGAATACGGTGTGCGGCTCTCTGAGATTATCATGACGATCGAGACCATCCATGGTAGCTCACAATTCCAGAAGCCTCACCCTCAACGCTGGACGTGGGAATCTCCCAATGGAGAGTACCATAATGAAATAGACCACATCATAGTAAATAGAAAGTTTTGCCTAACCGATGTCGCTGATTTCCCAAAATTCTACATGGGATCAGATCACAGTCTCCTTCGTGCAAGATTCTATCTCTCGCATAAAGAAAAAACCGCTAAATTCAAAAACTGAAGTCCGAGAACCACCACAAACTGGGACTTATTCAACTCATTGGTCGGCTGTTGGAAAGATGCCTTGTCGATAAGATCGACGAGGAATATGATCAGCTCATTGAACATCTTCACGGTAGTGCTACGAAAGCTGAGAGTTCGAAAGTCACCAAGAGACGTCTGTCTCCAGAAACTTTCGAGCTAATACGCCAGCGTCGAATCGCACGAGCTGCAGGCAACCGCGAACAAACGTCCGAGCTTGCGAAAGAATGCAGACAGGCGATAAAAGAAGATCTTAAAGAAAGAACAGCAGTAATGGTGGAAGCTGCAGAGGCTGGGAAAAGCATTCGCAAAGCCCACCGAAGTTTCGCAGAACCCACTGGGCTACTCTTGCACGCGACAGGGAAAATGGAGGGTTTACTGCCGCCCGCTCGATTCACTTGACGATCAAGGTAACTACAGGCGATACAGGTGACAGACCCTTGTAAAAGGTAATCGTGGTTCGAAGCTGGCCTGGCGTTTGAGGTTCTACGTTTGAGGTTCTAGTCTGCACTATTGTTAATATTCGACGGTTCCTCCAAGTGCTTTTGCTTTTGATAGTCAATTTTGCATCAATGATGTGATTTTTATGAAGAGAATATGTTTTAAATTTAGTTCACATTTCATGTCAGCATTTTTCACTTATTCTATTGTACAGACTGTTTTTCAAAAATTCTTTAGCAACATTAATAGACCCGGTATTTGTCTGAAGTTTAATTTTTGTGTAAAAATTCGGATTAACAGATTGGCATTTAAAAACATTGTGGAAAATTTTGTCTAGGATACTGAAAATGGAGAAATCTATGGATATACCACCAATATTCTTCTGGCTCTTCTGGCTACGGTACGAGCAATAAACTATGTGCGAAATAAAGCAAGGATTCTGGGAAACCGAAAAACTTCTCGTGGCTCCGCCTAGCTGCTAGAAAACTCCAGAGTGGGTTAATACATAAACCGAAAAAATCAAGTTTTGGTTAATCTTTCTAAAAAAGCAGGTGGATAGCAACAGAAATTTCTCAACCGCAATGATGCTGAGATATTTTCGAAACTCCGGAGAGCAGGTGTTTGCGGTGAGCAACGAACGCACTATTATTACCCTTTAACGCGTTCGCCACTAAGCCATGCCGGCCTTTCGTTTCGCAAGTCTCTCGGCTAGTTCTATCGATCAGTGCCATCAGCAATCACCGTTCAACGGCAATGATCAGGGGAGCCTAAATCGGCAATGAGCCCAGTCAATCTGAGGCTTCAGTCGAAATCGCGTTAACTTTTTATTTTCTGCCTTTACCGGACTTTTACAAATAACTCAGCATCATTGTGGTTGTTTCACACATGATACCCTGCCGTGAAAAAACTGTAATGGGCAGTGAATAATATAGAAATTTCTCGGATTGATCTAAAACATCAGTTCTTTTGGGAAATTGAAAGTACCTTGAAAGTGAAAATCGATATTTGTAATCCTGAGATATTTGCAAAACTCCAGACCGCAGGTGTCTACGGTGGGGAGGGAACGAACGTGCTATTGTCCTTTCCGGGGAGTAATGCGTTCACCACCAGTTCATGGTAGTGATCGATAGAACAAGCTGAGAGACAGGTTAAACGGTGGACCCGCATGGTGTGGTGGTGAACGCGTTGCTCCACGGAAAGGACACGGTCCGGAGTTTTACAAATATCTCAGCATTATAGAAGTTATATTTCGCAACATACCCTGCCATTAAAATAGTAGACAGTAAATAAAACAGTTAAGAATGGAAATCGATTGTTGATAGAATAACATGCGATAGCACTTCGGAACATGCTGAAGAATGTTGATTTCTGACAAGCTTTTTTTTTGTATGGCCCTAAATAGAAGTGGCTTAAGAAGGGGTTACAGACAGGAGTTTTCTTAAATAACCATAGATAAGTGTTCTGCACTTTCAAACCATTACCATGGTTAGTAAGTCTTTTTCGTAAAAATTGCAGATTCTATTTGCAATGCAGGTCTCTCATGGAGCCCCTTTTAACATCATTGCAGATTTTTTCAGAACTACAACTCGCAGAACTCATAAGTGTATCACGGCCTCAAAATTTAAGCATGGGAACTACAGCAGTAATATTAGAGAAGAACAATGGGTTTGGTGCTACAATCGGGATAATGTCACAGATCTTTTCTGTATGAAGTATCTTGAAGTCCTGAATCTACGTTGTGTGTTCGCGCGTGCGGGTACGGGACTACCAGCGGCCTAAACGCAACCCTGGCTTACCAAAAAACCAACGAGTGTTCAGACATGGAGTCCGCAAATAAGCTCATTGTCTCCACTTAAGCGGAACATTTACGTGCATATTCACTTCTACTTATGTATGTGTACTTGCAGTATGCTGAAAATTTCACTTTTATGAAGAATAGTAAAAGCCATTTGTAATCAAGTGATTGTATAGATCATCGACCTCCTTTAGTGAGTAAATCTTCATCAACTTCAGAACAGGCCAAAAGTTACTTTTGACTTGTACCCACGAGGCCACCCAGTCAAGGTAGCACTGGCGCCCCTTGAAGTCACTAGTTGATTAATATAAGTAAGTAATTGAGTAAGATGATTAATAGGCTCTTTAACTTCATTGAGTGATTGCTAGTTAAGCGGTGATTGAGCTTATCTAAAAAAAAATAAGGCGATGACTGAAACAACCAGTTAGTGTGTGAAACCTTGTCTCCAAAATCTAGGCCATTTTTTTATTGATAAATTAGAGTCGTGTTATATTTGAAGGTGTTCCACACTCTCATTCGAATTGCACCGGCCTTCTTTTGTGGGATTTAGAACTATGCAGAAATCTCACTGATAAAAACGAAAGAGTGCATTGTTTTAATAATGCAGCAATAATGTACTCAGCACCTGCTTTGCTGGATTGAAAGATTTCGAGTCCTATAAAGTGGCCATTATCCTTGCTTTTCCTAAAGGTTAACTGCATATTACCAAATTCTGCTTTTTTTTTCTGGTTTCTGGCTACTGGTCTTGTCCATTGAGTGGATTTCCATTAATAGAAGGCTATCTACTACGGCAACCAAATAACCCAAGATTTGAGGCTATTTCAGAATTTTGCAACATCCTGCCCAAAATCGTGAGAAGTCAATTTGAAAGGATGAAATTCAAGTACAGCGTGCAATAAGCATATTTATATATCACATCTCTCAACATATGGTGATGATCCAACAATGGTTTCATAAAAGACTGAAGACTATGAAGAGCCGTCATTGTTATCATTCTTGCCAGATGCAGCTTTTCCAATATCGCCTTATGCAGGATGGAATGTCCGGCGAAAAGAAGTTATTGTCAACCCGCAACCAGTACCATTAACAACCATTTCTTATAAAATGCACAGTCTTGTGAAGCAGCTTCATTCGTACTGTGCTCCCCCTCCACTGGAGAAGATTCGATTCCACATCACGGCGAAGAGACACCACATCGGGGGTACGAAGAACTGTGAACCATCGACTCTGACCATGGGTTGCGAAGAACACAAAAACGTCGATACGTTAGCTGAATAAACATGTGATAACAACGTCTTAGCTTATTGATAGTAGAAATTACATTGATCGTCCATACCGTAGTCAAATAAAAGTTGGTTTACAACATCATACAATTGTCAAAATTATTCTTATGGGTTAGGGGGGAGAAGGGTGGGCGCATAGCGCACTGGAAAAAGGTGCTCTGCTATACACGTGGGATCGATCCCGTGCTGTGCGCTCAAGCTCGCCAGGTTCTCTTCTTCTCCTAGATTGGCAAATTGGTGCTACACGTGCCTGGGAGGGTAACACCACTAATTCAATACATCGATAGGCAACCGCGAGCTATTTTAAAGGCCATACATGCACTTAGCCACCTCCATCGATGCAAAATAAAGTCGAATGCTTGGCGCATCCCTCATAAATACATTAACGCCGAATACTTTATGGTTTTTTTATTCTGCTGGGTTTTGCCTCATTTTAATTGGCATTGAGTCATAGGTGATTTTTGACCAGAAAGAGATCATGATTAGAAGAAGCTGCATTTGAAGAGAGTGTTCCATACAGTAAAATATTCAAATAACCTTATTGCTTTTAGTATAGTTTTTAGAAGATATCTGCTCCATCGTTGAGCTTCGTAGTTTAATCACTGCAAGACTTGGTGGCAACAGTTGGTGTCAATCATAGTGAGAATTTTTCTAAGTTCTACAGCAACACGGCAGAGACGTCTTGTGTTAGCTCAGACTAGCTCGCATAGCGGAAATTTCTGTGTTTGATATCATCGGCTATTGTCTGTACTGTCTACACTAATATTCCAGTTATATTCCAGCTTTAACCTCAGTATTAATTTGCTCGAAAGATCGTTTTTCTATAAAAACGGAAAGGTGGCTTCTACAGACTGATATATCTTCCCTAACTGCTGTGTTCATGAAAAATCCATGCCCCTTGAATCTTTTCATATCCAGAATTGTTCAGCAGACTCGTACAAAAGGAACACTGCTGAGTAAGAAGATTCTCATTGAGCGATGTTGCAGTGCACGACATTCGAGTGGATACCACTACGAAGACTCACAATGCGAGGACTAACAAGTGTGAACAATCGAATCAGTCGGCCCTGAGTTAATCTCGGATCAACCCGCTCTGAAGTAGAAGAATACTTCGAGACACCTGGCGAAAAAAGTTCTCTAAAAACTTTGTGCAAGCTAAACAATCTGAAAAGTATATTCTACAACCTTAGTTGGGTTACATGTCAAGCTAACGCTACAAATTCTTCGCAAGAACTATCCTCTCTGGCATATAAGACAGATGATACATACCCAGTTGAGCAAAGATTCCCACAAGGATTCGCATCGCAGACCATATCAAATTAGGAGCTATAAAGAAGGAGAGCACCGATGGTCTAACGTTCGGTCCTCTAATAACCACCAGCGTCCATCTAACAGACCCGAATATTGCTTCATTATTCAACACGGATATGAATTGGTGCACAAACGAAATCGGAAATTATCCGCACTACTCATGAAACGGTTAACCGATGTTTAAGCATTAATAAATCATTCAGGTCTGTGTTGGTAATGAGTCTCGAGCGTCATCGATTTCTTTAGTGGTCTTACATCTTAAACTAAACTAAATGTGGTCTCCGCTGTAGTGGACGGTGAGCTAAATTTTCCCCCTTCTTAGGCAAAGTTTTCTTCATATTCAATAGCTCTGTTTGGACGAGTTCATTCTTTATTCAGAAAAGCTCTTTTGTAAGTCAATTTACAGATTTAAAGCGTCTACGACGAGGATGTGCTCAGAGTTTTTTTTTTATACTACTCGATTTTAGATATTGTGCGGATCGTAGGATATCTTGTATTCGATTAGCCCATTCACATCCACATACCACAAAAGACTGAATTTTTGCATTCATTCTGTTGCTGCTTGACGACTTTGACGTTGATGAATGATGTTGAGCACTGTCGAGTCATTCTCCGTGAAATCCGTAGATAGACAGGTTATGACGTTCTCAGGTCATCATCAAAGGCAGTTACTTGCTTTCATGGATTGAGCAAGTATGGATTCCGGAAAACTTTGGAGACATTTTCGCGACTTCGGTGAAAAAGGAGTTGGCTTACACGGGCAGAGTGAAACTAGGCCTTCCACGTATTGAATGACAATCAATTTTTGTTCGTGTAGAATGAAAAATCTAAGACTGATGAAAGTTAATTTGTTCTACTTTGCTTCTCCACTCTATTCTATGCAATACAATATGGCAATGACGCAATTTCCGTGGAAGGGCTAACCTGAGTAGGGACGGCCATCGGATTTGTCTCGGATAAGCAGATTCCATTTATTTCACAAGAAGGTCCTAGCACGCCTATCTCGGAATTGCAAAAAGAAACGACTCGGCTGGTTTTCAACTACATCCATAATTAAGACGAAACAATTCTCAAACAATAGACGAGCCCCTAAGAGAAAAGTGTTAAAATCTTAGCGGTTCGTTGATGAGAGAAAACGAATCGAATTCAGGAAGTGCCGGGATCGTCATAGTAAATTTGATGATGGGTCATGAGATAAAAAAAATAACGATAAAGCTCTCGGCGTTGATCAATTCATAAAGGATACGCCATAAATTCGATTTCATTATGCATCGTTTGGAGGTGACTCAATGCATATCTGGTCTTCACAATGACTCGCGGTATCCTACCGATGTATCGAGCCAGTGCTGCTATCCTCCCACACAAGTCTGGTACCAATCGAATTCAGTGATTCGTTGATGAGAGAAAACGAATCGAATTTAAGAAGTGCTAGGATCGTCATAGTAAATTTGATGACGGATCATGGGATAATAATAATAATAACGATAATAGCAATAAAAATAATAATAAAAAATAAACTGGTAAAATACAAGCATGCATTTTACTAGGAAATGAAGGTGACTGTATCAGCATTGTGATGAAAGAAACCAAAATCAGTTAATGCGATTTTTGCTTGCGTTCCGTAATTTAAACGTCTCATGTGTAATGGTTCAATCCGAATTAACAATTTCCGTCACGACAAGCGAACTTAGGAAGTTACTTGGAGGAGTTCGAGGGATAAAGTGGTCGCTCTTAGTCTTTGATTAGGCTGTGTTGTACATCCTTCTGTAGCATCAGTATTTTCCTAGTACAATGAAGAACGCGCTTTAAGAACTTTGGTCATATCCTTTAAATTTCGCATATTCGTTATTATTTTATATTTTAAGCGAAATGGCTTTGGCTTCACGGGGCTATGCGACAATATTTTTGACGTGTTGAAAGCATGGGCGAAATACTTCGCTAGAAATCGCACGACTTAAGTTTTTGCCCTAACCACTTCTATTTCAAACCTCTGGGCAAATACTTTTGTAAGTAAATATTGAGATTACTTCTCTCCATATGTTTCACTGGTCTGCATTCTTTTCGTTGTATTACTAAGGTACCTGGGTTGGGGCTCTTAGTCGCAAGCCACAGTAGTGTTGAACGTTCTCCACTTATAACGTCATGCTTTACGACGTACCTACTTTTATGGCAACAGATTCTATCTAAAAGAACAGTTTTGGTTTCAAACTCGTCAAGTATGGTTTAAGGTAAACTTTTTTCAGTTATAGAAGAAAAGACACCTTTCTGAAGAGAAGGATAAGACAACAGAGTACTCTTACCAACTCGGATTTACTAATGCTAGTTCGCATTGTTTTGCCCACAAAATTCAATAACTAGCATCAAAGTGCTCTTTGAGAATATCTATTGAGACGGCAAGATGATTGATTCGGTCACTAAGGTATTTGCAAAACCTGAGCCAAGTCCAGATTCGAACCCATGGGTAAGAAACCTATTAGGGTAAGAAACCTGCTAAAAGAAGGCCAAATCAAGTGTCTCAGCGGTGTAATGGGTTAATACGTGAGGCTTCGGAGTGGGTGAATGTGGGCTCGAATTTGACCTTGGGTCCAAGATTTGCAAGTATCTCAGCATCACTCTAGTTGTATTTCACATGATACCCGACTGTGAAAAAGTAATGGACGGCACGTATGAGATGAACATTGAACATTGTGATTCTGTACGCTTTTATGGATTCAGTGGCTTGTTCCTCACTGAGATTTGACCTGACAAGAAGCGATTTGTGCAACTGAAGAATCAGGTAGACCAAGAACGGAACTGATCTGTAGCGTTTGCGATTTTTAACCCTGTTCTTTGTACAAAGCAGTTAATATCCATTATCTGTCCCTTCATCGCACCAACATGATTTCACCTGCATCGATCGTTTCCTTAGATCAACGATGACCTATGCTATCAATTTCGTTAGTATTTTTAAGAATACTTCAGTTATTTTTGTGCTTCTCTTCTCTTTGTTTGCAATCGGTAGCTTAATTATGGAAGAAACTGGAAATGTTTACCGCTTAAGTTTAAAAGAGCGTGTGTGGTGCAGTGGTCAGAGGCGCCCTACAACACCAATGTGGAATCGATCTACGCTCTCATGGCCCACAAAGGCTTTCATCCCTCCGGGTTCGCCAGATTGGCACCAGACTTGTCTGGAAGGATGGCAGCACTTGCTTGATATATCGGTAGGCCACTGTAAGTCATTGTAAAGGCCAGATATTCATTCGATAACCTCCAAACGATGCTTAATGAAGTTGAATGTATGGCGCATCCTTGAGGGATTGATCAACGCCAGCAACGCCTTTACGTTCAAAAGTTCTTTAGTTCCTTTCAAAGTTTAAAGTTCCTTTACGTGCTTCGTACTTTTTGTCTTCGTGCAAGATTGTCGTTTCGTTATGTCCTTGGTTTCTTTAAATTGTCATTTATATTCGTCAAATTTATGTTTATTTATGCTTTTGATTTTACTCCTCTAAAGGGAACATATGAGATTTCACTCAGAGTTATCTTTTATTGTGTCCATATTTTTGGTTCATTCTGTCAAAACGCTTAATTAATAAGCTAATCATAGTACCCAGAACTTCGCGATTGCTGAAGGAGAAAACGACGAAGCTAATCATAGTCTAATTAAAAGCTTCTTAGTACTCTAGTAGTCTATTAATTAGTAGTTTCCACACTAATAGTAGTCCAATTGCGATTTATACTACAACTTCAGCTTAACTGATTTCAATGCCGAATTGTGCTCCACAGATCAATCCCGTCGACAGGTGACTGCTGTTCGCAGTGATCGATAGAACTAGATCAGAGACAGGTGAGACGAATGACCCTCATGGTGTGGTGATCAACGCCTCAGCTCCCGGAAAGGGTGATAGCGCATTCGATCCCTACCTTTGACACCTGCCGCCTGGAGTTTTGCAAACATCTCAGCCTCATTGTGGTTGTTTCACAATTCACTTATCTCTTCGGAGTCGCCAATTTGATACCATATTTCTTTCGGAGTACAAAAAGACGGATTTGAACTATCATCGATAGGCCTGTGAAAGGTTTTTGAATAGGCCAGAAATGCATTAAATCACCTTAACTATGTTATCAACGAAATTGAATCCATGGCGCAGCTCTCAGAAGTTGGCAAGCGCCAAGCGTTTTATTACTTTTCTCTACAGCCACACCAGGAATCTTCCATGTCTATTTGGCTTTCTATGCAACCATTTTGGCTTTGCCTCTATTACGTCCTTTTTTGCTACTAAGAAGTTGCATCACTCATTGCTTACTATTACTGAAAGACCTTTTTGGTCAGCTTTTTGAATGTTGTGGAAATTTGTAAAGATTTCGAGTTTCGTTTTGCTTTCGAAGTTTTTCGTGGAAGGGGTCGGCTGTTGCTTGAGAATTTTTCACCTTCGCTAGTAATGGTGTTGAATGCTGGTTTAATTGCTTCTACCTGGATTTCTGAGACAGCTATTGCAGAACGTTTTTAAATCGATTTAGGAGGAGTGATTTTGTCCTAGGCTGGTCTGGTAGCAATTTCCCAATCCAGAGGGATGAGAGCTTTGGTGCACTCAGAGCGGAATTGAACCAGTGCCTGTACAGGTTGGGGAGTCCGGGTAGTAATCCGACCGTTACCACTATTACTCGCTCCGTAGTCAATTCATTACATTTACAAAAATTGAAATTTTTTAGACATAAAGTGAAGAAAATAATATCTTTTGTCAAAAAATCCTAATCCTTCCAACTTTAACCTCTAAAGTCGCATGTGAATTTTTCCATTTACACATGCCTGGAATTGATTGCGCTCGTGAATTTTATGCAAGCCTATTCAAACTGGCATTGAAGTTTAGTAGTTTACGTAAAACCAGTAGAATCTTACAGACCTTTTCCATAGAGAAGTTAACCGTTTAATATTCTACCGTGATGAAATTCCAGTTTTACGGAATGCTGAAACTTTTTATTTACCGTTTTTTTTTAAAAATAATGGTCATATTTCCAAGCACAGAGCAACTGGAAAAGCAGAATTCCTACCAGGAGGTCAACCCAGAATGTGCCTGATGGTGATGTTTAGTTGGTGCTTCGAAAAGTACTTGATACATGATATTTGAACGACCCGTTCTAATTGGTTGTGCGGGCCCCAGCATATTCTGCACTTTTCGGAGATTTGCTGGTTGAACTATGTAGTTCCCTGGGATCACGAGGTCACCTTGGCCAAAGTCTGCTCCAGGTCATCATCACCACTGGCTGTAGCAGCCCTTGTGGTTCAAGGGAGGATTTACCACCATGCGACTTTGACACTCAAACGGTGGTGGATCCTGGTATTGGTTTACTCTTAGCTTGGCTTCCTGATGGAAACGCATTGAAAAACAAGAAAGAAAATTTTTAAGAAGCACGTTTACTCATAGAATGGTGCAATATAACCTCTCTTAGAAGTCCATTAAGTTCTCATCTCATCGGGTGCATTAATTAGCAAAAGTATTAACACTCTTACAGCGACTGACACCTATGGGTGTCGTAATGTCGTTGCCGGAGTGGTCGGTGTGACTTCTATAGGTGTCAGTTTTTTCTGGTCGTTTATTTTAACACATAGACCTTTTTCCCTATATTTCTTGCAATTGATCGTTGGCTTATTTAACACAGGTGCTATGGCGGGTGTCATCCCTGGAATTGTGTTTTCTTAAGATTTTCTCCTCTAATTTCTTACTTTGTAGCAAGAGATTTTTGCTTTCGAAGAGAGTGTGTGACCTAGAGAATGTAGCCAGTGAAAAGGTGCTGAAATGCCAATGCATCGAAGGACTGGCAACTCATGAAATATGAAGCACCATTTTTGGTCAGAAATTCGTTGTTCTCTAATTTTCAATCGCTTTGATGATCTTTGAGTACAATATGGTATGAGAGGGTGACAAAACTAGAAGGTTGTAAAATTCTTTGCAAAACTAATATAACTTCATTGAATGCTGATAGCAGTATGATTGCATAGTAGACGAGTGCTTCTTTCATACACATGAGTTCTATATACATCAAAAACATGGAATGGTGAGCAGAAAAAAATGCAGCACAGATAGGATAAAAGAAGTGCAAAAATCCTTGCAAAAGGCAGAGAAAAGCTGATTTATAGGACGAAAATCACAATGGAAGAGGGTAGGGCTACATAAAAATTGCTAGTGCGGCCGGTATGATACTTATAGACGTCACAGTGAGCACGGTATTGCGATAGTGAAGGACAAAGCGATCGATTCGGCGTTGTTCGATTCCTTAGGTGGCATGCATTTGACTTCATTCGTGGCATATTTGGCTTTACAAATAGCTTGCGTTGGGCTAGTGATAAATCGAGCCTAACGCAATGTTTTTATTCTTCCTGAAGTGTCTTCTGTTAATTTGTCGACCCGGAAGAGATCGAGGCTCTTGTTTGCTGCGAGAACAAAGGCGAACCAGCCCATGTGTGTGTTGCATTCCACCTCCAATCACTGTTCTACACACTCCTCAAATACACTAGTCATCGAAAAATTTTCATCAGTTTTTTAAAAAACAGCTCCGCCCTCCAAATGTCATTGAGCAATCTTTTATTCGAGAACCACTATTTAAATTTGATCGCTGGAATATCTTACCTTAATGGCCGGAAAAATAACTGTTTCGAAGGGTTAACGATTAACTCAGAAAGGTAGAATAACAAATTCGCGAGAGCACCGTGATGGCAGAAATATCAATCTCTGCGATTGCGTGACCAGCAAAAACCCCCTGTCCTCTTGTATTCGAAGTTTTCTTTCTTCATTAAAATAAATTTCTGCTACCTTTCCTTCTCTTCAATGTCTCCGCCTTGCGATATTGAAATAAAATCCCTATCATCCAAATTCGACTCATTTAAAAATTAGACTGAAAAATGCTTCGGGCACACTTATACGAGATTACTGAGAACTAGGAAAAATTGGACTCCACATCGGCTTGACATCGCAAACGAATGCACAAGATATCGAATCCATGGCGCATCCGTGAGAATTGGCCAACTCCAAATGCTTCATCTTTTCCTTCTTTCAGTAGGCAGCCGAAATTAACAGTGCGGTTCGGCTTGGGGCCAGATTGGAATGAGCTTCGACGTTAGTTGCAGATGTAAAAACTTCTATTCACATTTATAACACATTTTTGCCGAAGACAAATTGAAGACAATTTTTCAAAAATATTTTCGTCACTCTTTTATTATTAGACGAGCTGTCATCGTACGTGTCACGTTGTGTGGATCCCAGCAGTTATTGCATCCGATTCGTTTCCACTTATCAACAATCCACAAAAGTCTCCGAACTTTTTGCTTTTCACTTCCAATGCTTGCTGAGAATTTATTCGTCTTCGACACGAATGTCGTCGCGTTCTGGTCCACTCGCTGAAATAAACCGTGGGATAGCAGTTCTGCGGCGTTTCTGCATGGATTGGAGGGAGTGGGCTTGTTCCCAACTAGTCTGGTACCAACTTGTCGAGCCCGGAACGCTGAAAGGCTCGGTGTGGTGTTGAACCAGAGTCCGAGTTGGTCAGGCCGACCGTGTAATGAACGAGATCATTACCAAACGAACACCCGCTCTCTTTTCTTTATGGAAAAAGGTGGTTATATATGATAATGCAAACCCATACATATCCAGATTATAATAACTTACATTTTTAGATCACGCTTTTACATAAGCTCACTTTGCGCTTACTTATTATTAACTGGTAACTCTATCTCGTGACAATTTAGTTAGAATTTAGTTAAAAGTTCATTTTCTACTTATACAGTGGCAAGAAGGAGGACTAGACTACAGAACTAGGAAATATTTCTTTGGTGTCTTTATACTGCCTGTTAGTGCCATCATAGACAGATGCTGAAACATCAAATTTCTTCCGTCATATTTTTTTCAGCTTCCGGCGATTTGTTATCTTATTCTAAGAAGGTGTATTTCATTTTTCTACTTCTTTACTTTATAATTTCTCAAGAATCTTTTTGAATAACCACTATCTCATGTGCGTTCATTACCATACCAACCGTTTACCGCCTCATCGTGGCTGGGAGATGTTCCTGGCTGTCGGACTGCGACGTACATCGCGGGGATTCATCTTACTGGCAGTGTCTTTCAAGCTGAGGACAAGTTCGTGTTTCCATCAAGAAGCCTAGATAAGCATAAAACAATACCAGGATCACCACAGTCTGGTGTCAAACTAGTCGCATGGGTGAAACTAGCAGAACTCCGAAAAAATGGAAATTTTGCTACTCGCGCAACCAGTGAAGACGGCCCATCCAAGTATCCAAGCAAGTTGGTAAGTTCATTACTTAATGAATGAATACACCACATCTTTCACATCAAGAGGAAAGACAGTGGGAATAGCATTTAACTGTTAACATTAGCGTAATGACGAGAAAACACTGTAAAAGTCATTGTATAAAGAGATAAATTGTGCTAATTCTGGGAAGAAATTCTGCCTGTACAGTGAAAAAATGAAGAAAACTAAGGTGAGCATACTGTAAGCAATACCTAAGTACTTCTTCTTCCCATGTTAAGTTGTTTTCATTTACTCATTTCTAGTCTTACTCTCCTTCATTGTTTATACTTGCACTTGTTGATGGGATGTATCGAATTGTGATTTACTGCCTTCCGGGTAAGACTTTCATGACGTGATCTTTTCAAGTTACTCAATCGGACCGATCTAATAGGCTAATCTCCCAACCCATCTTTTATTCTGATAGAATGGAAAAGAGAAGCAGAAAATGAGGAACTGAAAATCATTTCTGTTCTTCAATGCTTAGTAAGCACTGGGATTTTAGACTCATTACGATAAGTTCTCTAATGATGAAAAAAGTGATGTGCACTTAAAGAATGCGAAGAGTGTGGAATGAATAAGTTATCAGTCTTGCGTTGAAGGATAAAAACTGCTACGTTTACACATTAATAGGTCTCGAGAATTTATTGATTAGATTGCATATGTCTTCAATCATCTCAATGAGTCAAATATGCGGCATATCGGCAAGGGATTGATCAACGCTAAACCCTATTTTTGCGCCCGTTATCTTTTGGAGGCGCATGTGGCGCGGTGGTTGGAGGCGCCACTGCGACACACACGTGGGATCGATCCCTGCGCTCATGGCCCACCAAGCCTTCCATCCTTCCAGGATCAGCAAATTGGTACCAGACTTGTCTCCGAGGATAGCAATACTTGTTCGATACAACGGCAGACCACCGCGCGTCATTGTAAAGGCCAGATATGCATTCAATCACGTCCAACGATAGTGTAGTCGAATGCATAGCGAATCCCTCAGAAATTGATCAACGCGGGAGGTTTATTTATTTAACTTTATGCCTTTTTTTCACTCTTTACACTTTACATTTAAAGTAATAATTCATCAGGAGATCATGAATAGATCCCTCAGTAGTTTTGTGCGGCTGAAAGCACTATGAATTCTGATGTTGACTAGTAAATTGCCTGAGTTCACCGATTTCTTGCTCGCTTTCAGTGACCCAGTCAATGCCGTGATTTTCAAGGAACGTCTCGGTGACTTCTTATGGATAATGAAGAAAGCTTAGCAAGATAAAATATTACTCTTTTTAAGTAAATGCCTATAACTTAATTCTCGCTCCAAAATTCCTCTCTGTTTCCTAAACGGACGAAGGTCCATCCGGAAGTACAACGAAGCGTAAACCGGTACCAAGAACCACTACTTGACAAATGGTTACGGGATGGAAAAGTTCTATCACAGCCTTCGAAAGTCCACAAAAAGGAGACATTACTCAACAGAAAATTACTAGTTAAATGGAAATTATTCAATGGCCCATAGGATTTTTTTTAACTCGCTAATTCGGACAGAACCATTCTGTCAGTCGACTCATTTCGGACGAATCTTCTAAGCGTCCTTTTCCAATTCGCCGCAAAACTTTCTTTTTTTTAAAACTATTGTTACAAGAAACAAAAAAAGCAGTCTGTTCCATTCCGGCGTGATTGTAACGGAATTTCCTTCCATTATCTCTTTACGCACCGTGGAGAATTTCCTATACCTTGACTAAAAACTTACGTAAAACCTTGAGTAGTCAGGAAAATTCCTTCCAGTTCTATTTTTTTTTTGATAGGCTTACACGAGGTTGATAAACATCTTTATTTTCGGTTAATGTTTCGACGTCTTCGTCTTCATCAGAGCCGATGATCGGAGTCGATAGTCCAAGCTTGTTCTTGGCCTCGATGTGGCGTCTTCGCCTTTGTGTCAAGTCAGCTCTTCATCAGCAGGCCATCTCGTCGAATGAGGTATACTCATTCATTGATATCCTTTTATACAGGATACTGATGGCGGATGGTTATGATTGTCCAGGTGATAACAACTTGTGAGTGCGTGACACGTGAGCCCCCGGAAAGGGCAATCGCGGTTCAACCTGGCTTGGAGGCCAAGCTTCGCAAATGTCTCAGTATCACTGTGGTTGTTTTTTTTACATAATATTTGCGTTTAAAAAAACAAGAATGTTTTCCGGTTGTTAATATTACGTTTTATGCACGGGAGTGACATGTTTGTGACGTTTTAGAACAAACCACTGTTCCCAGGTTCGACTTTCTATTAACCTCGACATTGGAATATGAATGCGTAGTTTTCTTGTTCAGCAATCGCAAGGTTGTTATACAGCATACATTTACTTCCATAGAAGAACACACAATACAATACAACACAACAGTAGCTGACGTTTCGGTAGTATCGCCTTTTTCTCATGGAGACGCCTCTAGGAGACCATCGAGCTCTCAGCTTTCATGGCGCTAAGGTGAAGATGTTTAATGAGCCGATCGTATTCCTCGTCGATGTTGTCGACAACGGCATCTTTCTAATAGTCGACTCATGAGTTGAATAAGTCCGAGTTTGTGGTGGTTCTGGGACTTCGGTTTTTGAATTTAGCGGCTTTTTCTCCTTTCCGTGAGAAATACAATCTTGCACGAAGAAGACGGTGGTCTGATCCCGTGTAGAATTTTGAGCGACACCGGTTTTTATTTACTATGATGTGGTCTATTTCGTTAGGGTACTCTCTAATAGAAAAATCCCACGTCCAGCGTTGACGGTGAGGCTTCTGGAATTGCGAGTTACCATGGATGGTCTTGGTCGCCATGATAAACTCAAACTGCGGCTCCCCCTGTTCGTTCCATTCTAATCCGTGGGTCCCAATGTGACGTTCCTCAGACGATCTTCTTGACCCTATCTTGGCATCGAAATCTCCAATGATGACCTTGAAGAATGTATGGTCTTCTCTGTAGAACTTCAACAAGTCCATGTAGAACGCTTCGACTTCTTCTTCGTCATAGGTTGATATCAGCGCGTAAACACCGAATACTGTCAAATCCGGTGTTAACCCACATCCATTCAATCGTAATGGTCGGACTAGGGTTGTAAGCTGCTCGAATGGATCAATGTTGATGGACAAACTCACGTTGACGAGAACGCCGTCGCCGCCAACTCCTCTACTGTCGCATGTTCCGATCTTCGCGATCCAGGCAGCTTCCATTGGCCCTGAGATTTTAGCAGCCTCCGTACTCGTCCTACCCAACGCCGCGAAATTGGGGGCTCTTTCGGGGTCAGGGAAACGTGGCCCTTTTTTTTTTACTGTGTTTAGCTTTTTTGATACTCACGTATAGCTCGCTGGGCTCTGAACGTGGGGGCTGGTTATCCTCACGGGTAGCTTGCCAGGCTCTCCTAGAGTGAAAATAGAGCTTATTTGTTGGAGGCGACTCCTAACCGCCTCCCATATTCTTCCTTGTCACTTGATTGCAGGCTTTTGGCCGAATTGAGTCGTAGAATACAATCCACATAAAGCGAGAACGTACCCACACACGTATGCATGAATACGGCTAATACAGAAAGTATGTGCCAAATTGGCGCAGCAGAAACAGGGGTCCATTTCCTGGATCCATCTGCGTCTCAGGGAAGCAAAGGTCGCTTTTGGTCCGCAATTAACCTCCTATCCGCCACCTGGGGACGCGCCACGTAGCCTCGAGACTAACCGGCTCGAGATCCCTCATATGAGGGAGATCCGTGGATGGGGTCATCAGCCATATGCGACTCAGCTGTTCTTACCTTCCTCATTGGAAGTCACGTAAAAGGCGGTGAGTTTTTCGAGAAGCTGTTGATCATGTAATTGCCATAGAGTTTTTCGTCTTTTAGTAAGTGTTACTGAAGTGTTTGGCGCAATAAATTGTATATCAGTATACCCTTCCAAGCTCTGAAGAAGGCGATACTGCCGAAACGTCAGCTACTGTTGTGTTGTGTTGTATTGTATTGTGTGTTTTTCTATGGAAGTAAATGTATGCTGTATAACAGCCTCGCGATTGCTGAACAAGAAAACTACTCACAAACCACTGTATTTCAACTAATGAACGTCTTTAGTCGCCTACAATTGGTTTGTATTTAGAAGGTGCTAATAAGTTACTTATTTATTTCAGTCAAAGTCAGGTATTGTGTAGACTCAAACTGTTCTCTCATTGGTTTCGTGATCTCACATCCGTATGTCAGCGAAGAGCTTCCAACTAGATCTTGATGAGTCTTGACTTTAGGTGAAAAATGGTGGAAATGATTCTCACAAAAATCTTAGACTAGCTCCATTCAGGTCTTCATCGACAGGAAATGGTTTGCTTTGTGAATCGAAGAAGCGATTTTCCACACAAGTTTGACAGCAAGTTGCCGACTCTATAGGTATGGAAGGCATAGTCGATTCTTTTTTCCCTACAGAACGTAAGGATTTGGTAACAGTACATCTGGTTGGCCCGATCTGGTGTCGAACCGTCAACGTACGTGTATTCCACGGTATCTCTGAGCACTCCGCTACTTCAAAGATTAATTTGGGTATACATTTTTTTGTGGGTGCTATAACTTTTAGCCATAATATGTTTTTGATCTATTCACTTTTTTCACACCAAAATATGTGGAAATATCTTGTTTTAAATATAATTTTTCTCCTTCCGTTGCTGTACTGTTACCAAATCCTTACGTTCTGTAGGGAAAAAAAGAATCGACAAACGAAATATGTAATTATTTTTTATGGCAGGGTATTATATTAAGTACAACTATAGTGATGCTAAGATATTTGCCATACGAAGGCGCATGGCCAAACTTGAACCTGCGATTAGCCTTTTCGGGAACTCACGCGTTACCAGCTGCTTCACTGAGGTCTTTCCTTTGCCTTTCTCTCAGCCAGTTTTTTTTTTACTCTAATGGTGGCATAATCAATCACCTGTCGAAAAGAATGATCTGGTAAGCAATACCTGCATTGAATCCAGCCAATTTGAGGCTGAGGTCGAAATCACAATATGTAAGCTCTTTTATTTGTTGCTTATCATTTTGCCAAGATTGGACCAAGAAGATCGTCTGAGGAACGTCACATTGGGACCCACGGATTAGAATGGAACAAACAGGGTGAGCGGCTCTTTGAGTTCATCATGGTGACCAAGACCATCGATGGTAACTTGCAATTCCAGAGGGCCCACCCTCAACGCTGGACGTGGGAGTCTCTCAATGGAGAGTACCATAACGAAATAGACCACATCATAGTAAATAGAAAGTTTGCCTAACCGATGTCGCTGTTGTTTCATTATTTTACACGGGATCAGACCACTGTCTTCTTCGTGCAAGATTGTATTTCTCACGGAAAGGAGAAAAAGCCGCTAAATTCAAAAACCGAAGTCCCAGAACCACCACAAACTCGGACTTATTCAACTCATTAGTCGACTATTAGAAAGATGCCGTTGTCGACAACATCGACGAGGAATACGATCGGCTCATTAAACATCTTCACGTTAGCGCCATGAAAGCACTCTCGAGCTAATACGCCAGCGTCGAATCGCACGAGCTGCAGGCAACCGCGAACTAACGTCCGAGCTTGCGAAACAATGCAGACAGGCGATAAAAGAAGATCTTGAAGAGAGAAGAGCAGCAGTAATGGTCGAAGCTGCAGAGGCTGAGAAAAGCGTTCGCAAAGCCCGCCTATGCTTTGCCAATTACAAGACCAAAATGATTGCACTCCGACGCCCAGACGAAACAATAACAGCGTCCAGAAAGGCAATGGAGAAAATCATCCACGAATACTACTCAGATGTCTTCGATAACCACGCCCACCTCCTGTCATATGAAATAAAAGAGGATAGACATGTTGCACCACCGGTTCTCTCTTCCGAAATCCGATATGCCACTTCGTGCGTGAAAAATCGAACAGCAC
This sequence comes from Angiostrongylus cantonensis, assembly GCA_009735665.1. Classification (NCBI taxonomy): domain Eukaryota; kingdom Metazoa; phylum Nematoda; class Chromadorea; order Rhabditida; family Metastrongylidae; genus Angiostrongylus; species Angiostrongylus cantonensis. Next base: position 235,173 of record MQTX01000253.1, on the reverse strand, counting down.
CAGGTCTGGACAGGATAAGATCAGAACATTTGAAGGACCTTCCGCCAGTCTTCGTAAGCACACTGACTTTGCTCTTTACACGTTACCTGTTTAAATGCAAAGTCCCTACTCAGTGGAAGACCAGCAAGATCGTGTTGTTGTTCAAGAAGGGCGACCTACACCATATAGGTACCTATCGCTCAATCTGCTCGTTGTCTGTCGTCTACAAACTTTTCTCTCGAGTTATCCTAAACAGGATTGACAGAACACTGGACGAAGGACAGCCACGTGAGCAAGCAGGGTTTCCAAAAGAATTTAGTACGATGGAGTCCAATCACACGATAACAAGGCTCATTGAAGTATCACGATAGTACAAAAGACCGCTCTGTTTCACTTTAATCGACTTACAGAAGGCCTTTGAGATAAAAGCAGTTATGGAAGCCCTTGGTAGTTAAGGAGTCCCTGCTCAGTACATAAAGATTCTTCGTGAGCTGTACAAAAATTTCACAACCAAGATTTCACCATTCTACAACGACATTAACGTTGACGTCAAAAGAGAAGTTAGGCAGGGCGATACAATCTCGCCAAAATTATTTACCGCCACCCTCCAGAACGTTGTGCGAACATTGGGATGGGATAATATGGGAGTGAAAATCGGTGGTCGGCAGTTACATCACCTTTGCTTTGTTGATGATATCGTCCTTATCACACCAGACATTAGCCAAGCGGAACGTATGCTTGCGGACATTGATAAAGCGTGTGGAAAGATTAGTTTTCGACTAAATCTCAAGAAAACGATGTTCATAAAGGACGGATTCGTTTCGTTTTCCTCATTCACGCTCAATGGAACGAATATCTCCGAATGCTCCAGTTATGTCTAACTAGGACGGGAAATCAATATGATGAGGGACTTAGCTCCAGAGCTGAGTAGATTGAAACGAGCGGCTTGGGAAGCTTTCAAGAGCATCGAGGATGCAGTGAAGAGAACAAAGAACACACGACTCCGTGCTCACCTTTTCGACTCAATGGTTCTTCTTGCCCTAACGTACGCGTCAGAAATCTGGTCGCTGCGTAAGCAGGACGAAGGATCACACAGCGTTATCGAACGCGCAGTCGAAAGGACGATGTTAGGAATATACCGTGTCACGCATGTAAGGGAAAGATCCCGAAGCTCCGACCTGAGTCAGCGATTAAAAACCAAAGATGCGAATCTGTACGGCAAGCAGTTGAAGATAAATTTGGCCAGACACGTAATGCGCGTGAACGACAACTGATGGACAAAAACTGTTAGTGGCTGGATTCCTGGGGATGTCAAGCGCGCTGCAAGAACACCACCGATTGATGATCAGAGTTTTTCACGAAGGGTAGAGACAGCAAAGCCAGTAGTCTCTCACTTTCTACTTCTACTTCTTCGTGGAAGAAAAAAGTGTCCAATTCATGTACTGGATTTGGTGGCAGGCCATATGCAGAACTCATTCTATTGCCCATTGAAGGGTGTGACAAAGGAAACTATTAGATTGAATGATGCTGATCTAGTAATGACTCAGGGGAAGTATAATCTCTTCGACTGCGACGGAGCTTATGAGAAATTCACTTTTACTTTGAATGTTAGGAAAAACTATCCATAAAACAGGATTCCTTTCTGACGCCTTACTTTCGATAACAGTTAAAGGTACCTCTGAATGTTTCAGCTATCTGTAACTCGGGTGTGCCGTCAACATGTTGTACCAGTAGGCTTTAAAGTGAAGCAAAAGAATGACAACTTTGACGGCGAGTCATTTCACAAAGTTGCTCAAATCGATTTACACGCTGCATGAACAAAAAAACAGCACCACATTTTTTTCCTAGAGTCTTTGTGAAGAACCCTGACCATCATTTCAATGAGATGCATTGTATGTGCGAGTTATCAGATTCTCAATATCGGAAACCATTCAAGTTAGAACACGAGTGCTGTTTTTACAGCGGTGACATTCGCACTAGAGATTTTAAAAGGTGAAGACGTAGATTTCAAAATCTTATAAAGGCACGTTTCCCGAGTTCCTTCACACAAGTGATTTAGTGGATAATATAGTGAATTTTTGCAAAATATAACTTCAATGATGCTGAGATATTTGCAAAACTCCAGACCGCAAGTGTTTGTGGTGGGGTACGAACGCTCTATTGTCCTTTCCGGGGAGTAACGCGTTCACCACCACACCATGCTGGTCCTTCGTTTTGTCTGTCCCCCGGAAAGAACAATAGCGCGTTCGTTCCCCACCGCAAACACCTGCGGTCCAGAGTCTTGCAAATATCTCAGCATTATAAAAGTTATATTTCGCAATATATAATCTGCCATTAAAAAGAGTAAGCAGTCAATAACAAGTTAAAATAATGGATTTCTATTTTAAAATTATGTCAGCCTTTCCGCCTCACCAACCCACTTACAAGAGAGAAAATGACGATGTGGAAACAGGTTTTGCTTCATAGGCCTAGCACATGTCCAATTCGTTAAGGTCCATCAATTTCGCTTCCACGGCCGACTTTCTATTAACCTCGGCATTGATCAAGTAATTCTTCGTATTCTTGTTGAGGAAACGCGAGGTGTTATTATTATTCTTTATTCACAAATAAGCTGACGTTTCGGCGGACTTCGCCTTCCTCAGAGCCTGGAAAGGTCAAGTTGACAGCAATCTACTCAGTCAAACGCCTCCATAACCAAACAAAGAAAACGCTAAACGCTATCAATTTCATTTAATGGAGTGATGGCCTGCTTTGTGGCATGGAAGAAAATCATCTGCAACGTTTAACTAATATGTGTTCCGTGATGGAAAAAGAAAGCTTTCATGCTGCTCTCAACCTTCAAGAATGTCTGAAATATTAATCTTTGACGCATTTTGAGATACCAACAAATGAATAAAAAATAGATTCACATGCAAGGAGTGAGGTTCTCGGTATACTCGCTTTGCAAAGGATAAACGACAAAGCTACCGACTTTGAACAACTCAAGTGGGATGCTCCGTTCATTTGCCTTCATCGAGCATCGTAGAGGTGATTGAATACATATCTGGCTCCGTGTAATGATGGATCGCGGTGGCCTAGCAATGTATGGAGTCAGTGCTGCTATCCTCGTAGACAAGTCTGGTAGCAATTTGCCGACCCTGGAAGGATGTAATGTTGGTGAACCCGGGGTGCGAGATCGAACTGAAGACCAAGTCCATATTGCAGAGTAGAATACTGTGCCAAACGGTTTCTGATTATCATTTTAGAGGAGAATCTAGAGGAGAACTGTTGTGTAATTTTCTACTAGTTTCTTATGCTCTTCTTTCCTAGATGTCTTAAATTAAGTCATTGTTCAGCTTTCTGTATATTTTCGAGATTTTAGTCCTCTAGGCACAGCAAATTCGACTTGCGATTTTCATTTCTTTGTTTCGTTTCTACGCTCCAAATGGCTTTCTACATTTCTTCTTCATTTACACAATTTAGTGTAGAGTTTTTTTGTGGCCATTCTATCAATTGTCGACTGAAAATATCTGACACAGGCAGCTTTTCAAAGTTGTTACTGATAGCTGGAGATTTTGATCATCACAGATGTAAACTTCTTCGATCATATCCAAAGGCCGTAAAGGCCCAGTCTGCCAACTTTCTTTAGTTGACCATAATAACATGTAGATATTTTCGGTTTCTAATACTCAATTCAAATACATGTCTCTTTGAGATCTAAGAAGTATAATACTTTAAATAAAAACCCATCAAAATCTAAAAAGTACCTAACGAATAGCTTTGGAAAAATAATAGTTAAAAAATGGATTCGATCTCGCTCCATGCGTACCGCCACCCCATCTCTTCGCGATCACTAAAACATTTCTGCGCACGTCTCCTGCCAACACGTTTCTTTCAATTCGCAAGGACTAGTGACAGCTCGCGATGAGGATCCGTGAAGGTCTAATTAACTCCCTGGCTCGGATATTCGAAAATTCTGGGGAAACTTAACCACTTATGAAGGGGACCAAAAATCCTCAAGCAGCAGGCGAACCCACACGTAAGTCCGATCTGAAGACCTTCGTGGAATATGGATAAGAGCAGATGTATCGAATACATGAAATACTAGAATGTGTACAGTATGTGAGGTTGGATCGTGTAAAATAGAAAGTGAGGAAGAAAAAGACACTATCACTCCCAGTTCTTCTCAGAAAATCATTGTACTACTGACCCCGAATTATTTTCCAACATGCTCCTAAATATAGTCTGCCCAAAGCAGCTGTTTCTAGTGGAATACGAGTATTTCAGACAGCATCGACTTACGTTGAGTGGGTTGAAGAATAGTACGAATGATACGGCCTCATCATTGTGAAAATGCATCACATTGGATAGGAGTAGATCAACGATCTTTCTTCCAAGAAGTGCTCTGCTGAGTGAGAGAACATAATTGGTGCTTCCATCAGTGGAATTCAACTTGGTGCAACTATGAATGAACACACTGCAGGAAAGAGTAGCTATGGGAGATCGGCTTGATTCATCGAAGCTCTAGAGAAGGCGATGGCGCGAAACGTTATAAAAATCTCTGTAACAAACCTGTGTAAACTTATTAATAGAACAAAACCTTGATCACCGAAGTCGAGGCTAAAAGAAAGGAGGTATGGGAAATATAGTGCCATCGTTTATAACAGAAGTGACAATATAGAGAGTGTGAATGCTTTTTACAGCATACTTTGCAAAATAAATTGAATGAGTGATAATGTAAGATGATTAGCAGAAAAAAGGAGAAGTCGTAATAGAGTGCTGATATCAGCAGTTGTACTTCATTTTCAACAAGGATTAATATTAATTCATATTTGGCGGCATACTAATTACAATCTACTATTCCAAATAAAGGTTATAAGCCAGTAATTCGCAAGTCTTTAGATTCCAGCACTAACATTTTCGTGTAGACTACGATCACTTTTGATTGAAGACGGCTTCTTCGTGAAGCTGACTTTGTGGGTAGAGTTAAAGGTTATTTTATTAAGCTTGCTATATGTGTTATGGCCCGTTTGGCGCAGTGGTCGGAGGCACCCTGCAACACACACGTGGAATCGATTTCCGCGCCCATCGCCCACCAAGCCTTCCATCTCTCCGGGGTCGACAAATTGGTACCAGACTTGTCTGGGAGGATAGCAGCACTGGCTCGATACATCGGTAGGCCACCGCAAGTCATTGTAAAGGCTATATATGCATTTAATAACCTCCAACGTTGTTCAATGAAGTGGAATGAATGGCGCATCCCTCTGGGATTGATCAACACTGAGAGCTTTATCATTTATCCTTTGTCTTTTATATGTGCTATAGTAAACGTCGTAGTTTGTCATGCTATTTTCTTTAATTTTGTCTTTTACTTCAACATTTTACCGTTTCCCAACCCGTGGTAATGTACCATTCTACCATAGTAAGCAGAACCGTTAAGGTTTTCGAAATGCTGTCATCCACACATTTACGTTTCGGTCATCGTTTATGTGGAGTTTCTCTAACATGCTATGCAGATTATCTGATAGTTATGCCTTACAAATATGTGAAATTCAGGCGTTAATACTCAAGTTATCATTTAGGCATTTTTACGCGGTTCTATTCCGTACACTCATTAAATGAATGACGGTGGCACATCCTTGGTACCAAAAACATTCCAAATTTTAAGGTTTTGCATTCTAAAGCTTGTTAAATCCTCCCTTCGTTTAAGTGAAAAATAGACTCGTGCAGGAATATAAGTATCGATGCATATATATAAATATCTAGGCTTATCTTTATGTGTAGAGATGTGCGTAGTATGTGTGTACTTAAGCTTGCTTTTGCATGCGTTAATACTTGAACCTCATGGAGCGCGTTGCCGAGGTAGTAGTTGTTCATTCAAAATTCCAAATCTGCGAAAGGACAATGGGTTAGCTCTTATAATAGCTGTTTTTGAAACCATGCCACACTTCACAATTCTTATCGAAACTCCAATTTTCGACGAAAGAGTTCCGGTTGGTGACACGGATTTTTTCAGGTTTGTGACGAATAACGTGGAACTGTAAAAATTGGTGCAATATTTCAACATTCATATTGTGGAGGCAGATAGTCTCAGTCCTAACTTCGTTGAACAGTGTTTGCAAGATAATATTATTTTTCGATTTAGTCTCGACATTCTTTGCAGACTAGTTGTTTTTTATTTCCTCAATTTTATTATCTTACTCAACGAATTACCACTTCTTCGTGGTTGGAGGTGTTCCTGGGTGTCGGGATGAAATGTGGAAAAGAGGATTTATCCTTTTGGCAGGCAGTCGTAAGTTGAGAAAAAGTTTGGTGTTTCCATCAGGAATCTCATAGACGAGTAAACCAACACTAGGATCCGTCACAGTCCCGTTATCAAACTAGTCGCATGGTAGCAAATCTCTCTCTGGTACACAAAGGAGGCGACTGCCTATGGTGGTAACGACTTTGGGTAGACTTTGTTCTGACTTACCCTAGGACTTCAGAAAACCACAATAGCAGAGCTCTGAAATGTGAGATTGAGCTGGGATCCGCACAACCAGTGAGGGTGAGCCACTCAAGCGTCCAACTAAGTATATATTGTAATGTGTGGTGACTACCGTGTTCAGTCGTGACTTTTTTCCACCCGAAAAATGGATTTCCATGGAACAGAACTTTTGTGGACAGGACCTCTGCAAGAACAATGTTCATTCCTATTTCTCTATTTTGTTGCAAATTTTGTAATCGCGTATTCATTTCTTTTGGCCGTTCCTAATCAGACATTGGAACCTCATAAGCGATTTTGTGGATTACGGTTTATGTATATTGTCTTTCTTTTTAAAGCATTCGATCTATCTAATTATAAGGTGCGTCTAATTCGTACTCATCAGCTGCACGTGTGTGTTACTAACAGTCGATGGGGCCGCTTTTCTTGTAATTTACCTGTTGATGAAGATTTGCCAACCGATGTCATAGGATAGCATAAGAGATGGCCTTATGGTTGTTGTATGGATCTGTTACACAGCCTACGCAATTGACATTTCGTAACGGAATTTACTTAGCACGAAGGGCAATGACATTTCACGATCATCGTTTAAATGGGAGATGCTGGTTTTTCGACGGTTTGATCTGCTATAGGGAGATTATATGGAATTTTATGCTACTAGAGCTTGCATGAAAGTCATAAAGATTGGCATCTCAAGAGACTCATCTGGTATCGTAGGATGGGACTCAAGAAGAGTCTCCATGGCAAGTAATAGGCGTGTTCTCCTGTTCCGAATCCAGTGGTTTCATGCTGAATCCGAGGCACAATCGCCTCTCACGGTTTGCTTACCACTTACATCATAAAACGGAGCACCTGGAAGTGTTTTTTGTAGGTTTATTTTTGGTTGAGTAGTTTGTTCTTTCTTGGAATCTTGACGCACTCTTTGCCAGCGCGTTTCCAGAGCCTTGCCACAGTGTAGACCAGAGGAAAAGTTCGTATCTACAGCTTTTCTTCAGTTATTGTTCTCATCGTTGGATTCGGACACGATACTTAAACTCCCAGGTGTAAACTCCCAGATGAATAGAAGACTGACCGACCACTCAACGATAATGTAGCAAGCTAACTGTTTTGAATTTCCACCTATGTGTATGTACGTATATGTATGAGTATATTATACATATATATAATATACTTATATATTTATATATAAAATTTCGCCGTCCTTCAGCTTATCTTTTATCTATAAAGATAGCCTCTCCTAAGTTGTTGCTTCTTCTTTATTCTTCTCAGTGCGAAAAACCATCAAAGCACTTTAATAGAGAAAATAGAGATACGATTTGCTACTAAAGGTACCAATTCAGTTTCTATAGTTAGCCATCCTTCTATCTATCTTTTATGGTATTTACGCCAAGCCTTTATATCCACAGTATCTTCTCTACGCAGGTTGTTTTTACTCGAAATACTTAGTCGAACCCTCATAGAAAGATGTGAGTGTGTGAGGGATCCATTTTGTTTTCAATGCGATTGAAATCTTCGTTCAACATTCTCTCTATTTGGTTATGAAGGTGTTTGGCTTGATTGACTACAGTCAACTGGACCTTTATAGGCTCTAAAAAGAGTAAATCCACCGAAATGCTAATTTTTTTAGTAAATCAAATGTTGATTTTCCCTTTAGTGAAACAGTGAAACATTCCATAAATGAAAATAATGAAATATTAGCTTTTAGGCAATTTAAAACGAATAGGCTTTTTACATCTTGTTAAGACAAGAACATAGAAAACTTTTTCATAGACGATCATTGTCTTCTCCTCAGATTCTGTGCGAAAAAGTGAGAGAATAGGGTCGATCTTCTACATTACTTAATTTGACACCGAATGTTTTTCAAATACCTTTAGGCACTGTGTTATTGCGAACTCGATAAAAGAAAAGCGTTTTAGAGTTGGTGTAGAAAAGGGAAAATTAGACACTTTAGGTCTCTCCTTACATTGCAAGTGATTATTGTAACGGCACACAGCGCAAGAGTATGAAGAGCGTTTGCGGGAGTGAGTAAGAGTAAGGAATTATTTGTAGGGCGCCTCAAACTTGAGTAATTAATCCTTCATTCGTATATACATCTTATTTACACAACAATGCAATGAGATTTGTGTTGCATGTACAACGAATTACAGGCGTGGTGGTTCAATGTGTTTTTTTTACCTAAAAAATGCATTATTAACAATAGGGTGTGCACCAATGTAACGGCACACAACGTAAGAGTATGAAGAGCGTTAGCGGGAGTGAGTAAGAGTGAATAATTGTTTGTAAGATACCTGCGAGCAATGAAAGTATTTAATGTATCAGCAATGCACGCGCTAAGAATTCCACTTAATATCATTACGACCCAGGCAAATAAATCCGTAAGGAAAGATCAAGCGGGAGGAAAATAATGGTGGAGCTGGCAACGGCGATCCCTAAGGCGTTGTCGGGCCAAATGGCGGTGGTAGTGGGCGTGGCTACGTCCAAGCGAGCAGCGTGCCCAATGGCCAAAACGGGTTGTGGACGCAGGGCAAGCACGCCGCGTTGTAGCAACGTGGTCTCCACCGACCCATAGAATGTATTAGTTAGGTAGATAGAGAATTCTCTATCTGATAGAGGAGTTCTCTATAATTACTAAGAGGCAGCAAATGGTCACAAATTTCTGCTCTTTACTGTTTTGTACTGTTGTAGTTCATCTCACTACGTGCTCAAATGAATATTGCAATTAATCAACGTCGTTGTCTAATCGTCGTTTTATCGTTTTCAACGACTTAATTGCTCAGTATTTTCTTATTCATTGCCTCCTTTTCGAAACTCCTTACTTTCCCTGCTATTATGGCAAAACGTGTGCTACAAAGTTACTACGATCTCTTTGTGTAATAATTGTCGCAGCTTTTGAACGGCTTACACGCGGTTGTTAAAGAATGCTTATTGCCGCTAATGTTTCGGCGCCTTCGCTTTTTATAGAGCCAAGATATTTTCTATTGGATGCCAGTTGTTTCATAATGCGATGTGGATATTCACAGTCGTAGAGGAAAATCGAGCCGAATGGAGTGAAATAGAGCAGTAAACGAATGAAAATGGACAACCCGATGGTGCCCTTTTAGAGAAGAGGATTTTTGATGCTGAAATGATCTGGGATCACCCAACGTTCATCAGGGCAGTCCTTTTCGACTGACATCCAAGTTGCTTAGTTGCTTTCATAATGAAAATCCAGCCGATAGCAGCAGAGTAGCGCTAAGTGGTGGACAGCAGAGGAAAATTGTCAACACCGATTTTCATTTAACTTCGAATGGATGACCATTGCTTTGTTTTTCCCTCGTGTGATGCTCCACTTTTTTATTATTTTATTTATTTTATATGATCCGTCTTCACGTTTACTGTTCGGAAACCAGCACTTCTTATATTCGATTCGTTTCCTCACATCCAATGTCCACGAAGATCTTTCAACTTTTTTGTGTGGCTTCGTTTGCTGCTTGAGTATTTTTATTTTATCTTAAATGTTATAGAATGCTGCTCGAGCAATTCTTACTGGATTTTTGAGATAGCCAGGCCGGAGCGTTTCTAGTTGGATTTCAGATAGTGATTTTTTTCCCAGACAAGTCCGATATCAATTTCCCGGTCTCGAAGGGATGAGAGTGCTTAGTTGGAGCGGAGCAGAAACGAACTAGCACCATGCTGGTGATGACGGACATCACTATCACTGTGCTATCCTCTCTACTTTAGATGCTTCACTTTACTCAGTTCAACTTGATACAACACAACTATGACAAGCCAGATCGAAGGAAACAATGGTTTTTTTTGCACACTCAAAATTATCGCTATTCTGAAGTGCACTGAGACGCTAGTCACAGAAAGATTCGTGACAATCTCGTGCAAGCTTGCTAATAAACTGAGACTTTAGTTATCCATTCTAATGTTAAACCATAGGTGACATTGAATGTAAATGAAATGGATGAGCCAAATTTGAAATTCTACCTACATCTTCCAACCTTACAATCATTCAGGTATTACGGTTATGATGAACTGTGGTAGGTGAATTTACAGCAATTTAATTGGTCCTGAAAGCATCTTCTTCTAAGCGATAAATTTTCCATTGGAATTTGTGAAAAGGTTGAGAATTTTCTGCACGGCTCGGACCTTTCCTCGTCTAATTTTGCATACCGTGGGAACGATTATCTGTACTGCATTTTTAGTGGAGCAATTCAACCATTCAGCCTTAGGTTAATTGTTACAGCTATATTCCAACAAAAAAGGTTCCTCCGACACAAAACAACTTATGCAGGGGTAATTTTCTTCAAACTTCTAAGCGAACATTACAGTACATTTTTAAAGGTTGTTTTTTAGTAAGACTCTTCTTTAATAATGCTATTGTTGTTATTGCTATCATTGCTATTTATATTATTCTATGAATCTCTCTTAGGGCGCGTGTGGCGCAGTGGTTGGAGGCACCACTGTGACACGCACGTGGAATCGATCCTTCCGTCCATGGCCCACCAAGCCTTCCATCCCTCCGGGCTCGGGAAATTGGTACCAGGCTTGTCTGGGAGGATAGCAGCACTTACTCGATACATCGGCAGGCCACCGCGAGTCATTGTAAAGGCCAGATAGGCATTTAGTCATCTGTGGTTGATGGGAAGTTAAACCCAAATCGAAAGCGATACATGCTCTCTAGGGCGAATACAATTCTTATTTTAACGGCAGCGTTTGGAGGACGTGTGGCCTTCTCCGACTACAAAAAAAATCTGCACATAGAAATAAAAGCTGGTTTACTAGTGTCGTTAAATAAGAATTGAATCCGCCCTTCTTAAGAATCCGTGATTGCCTTCTATGACATATTTGAGAAAAAAGCATAGAAGCGCGTTGATCAATCCAATAAGGCTGCGCCATGAATTGGAGCTCATTAAACAACGAAGATGTAATGGGATTCATGTCTCACCTACTCAATGACTGGCGATGGGTTTCCGATACTTCAAGCTATTGTTGTTGTACTCTCAGGTAAGTATTGTGCTAATATAGGAACCTTTAAGGAATGGAAAACTTTGTGGAGCTGTGGGACAGAGTTGAATTAGCATTACATTCAGTGTGCATTGCAGGAGACCTCTAAACACTAGGTTTTAAGCGCCACTTTAGCAGGATAATAGAGCTTTTCTGTGGGATCGCTTTCTATCACCAGAAGAAATCATATCCAACAGAGGGGCAACATCTCTTTAGAAGTGTTATTGGGCTTCGTTTTACTTACAAAATCTCCATTTTTTTCAAAGAGGAGACGCCGAAACAATTTCTAAAGTGCCGACTATAACAGAGAAAGTGAGTGGATCATCAGAAAACCCACCTGATAAAAATCCATTGAAACCCATTTCGATGCGTAAAAAATCTGTGATGAAAAATTCCATGAAGATGCTCGAAAATTCCACGTTCACTAAGTGCGAAAAAGGAGCACATGGGATGGGCTAGCCTCGGATTCCAAAGAAAGCATCCTTTGCTAGGGCGTTCAACAAGCATGATGAAGGATATGAAGACGAAATTCTGCAGACGAAAGTGAGTTGTACGAACCAAGTTCGAACCTCTAAAAGAAGTATGTGACCAAATGGTCCAAAGTTCTGATGTGCAGCTGAGACAGACATGAAAAGCGGATCACATAGGGTGGTGGTAACAGATCGGCACCAACGACTTGTGAATGGGCATTGCCAACGGAGATCCGTCATTTGAACGATTATACACTACATCATTCTCGACTGGATACGACGAACACACAGACGTCGCACTGTTGACCACATGTGAGCCATCGACCCAGACCAATTTTGCTCTGAAGAAGGCGAGGACGTCGAGTCGTTCGCCGGATGCAAGTCTAGAATTTCATATAACAATTACAGGGTTGTTAAATATCTTTTGGATATATAAAAATATATACCACAATGGCTAAACAAGCAAATCTCCGGAGAATGGAAACTATGCTGGCGCCCGCACATCCAATGAGGACTGGCCATCCAAGTACCCAGCGATCGAACTAAATCCCTGTTGATCGGCGTTTTTTAGTGCATGCATATTTTTTGTTCCAAATTCGTTTCAGTGCCATTTTTCCAACCCTGCTATGTGGACATTTCATTTTTTTTCTAATATCCATATTTGGTATTCTTTTTGTTTATGTTTTTTCAAAAATTGTAGAAAGCCCTCAAATTTCAGAGACTGGCTACTTATTCCTTCAAAAAATTTTCACCATCCTGTTTCTTACATAGATACCCAAATTTCCTTCCTTTCCTTTCTACGTCGGCGCTTTCGCATGCTGAAACCGTTGCACTGACTTCCGTAGCTTCCAAAAAACATGATTGTAGCAAGTGAAACGGAAAAAATTGAAGCTTCTTTTTTATACACCACAAAAATCAATAAAGAAGTAAATTCCTGCGAGAAACGGAATTATGATATCGTTGGTTTACTGCAAATAAGTCTACAGTCTCCCAATTGTTAACCGCCTCATTGTGGCTGGGAGGTGTTTCTGGTTGTTGGACTGCGATGTACAACGGGGAAATTCGTCCTTGGCAGGGTCTCCCATACCGAGAAAGGGTCCGGCGTTTCCATCAAGAAGCCCAGCTAAGAGTAAATCAATGCCAGGATCCACAACCGTGCTGGTATCAAAGTCGCATGGTGGCAACTCTCCCTCTGATCCACAAGGGCTGCGACTGCCTGTCGTGGTGACGACCTGGGGCAGACTTGGCCAGACCTACTTCGGGATCCCAGGAAACTACAATGGCTTGACCAGTGAATTTCTGAAAAATGGTGATTATGCTGGGACCCGCACAACTAGTGAGGACGAGCTATTCAAGTATCAAGTATCAAGTAAGTAAATAAGTCTAGTAGTAATTCTCTCTACATCACTTTCACCTTCATCTTTAATCTCCTTGTCGTTTGTTGTCATACCAATGCGTTGTTGACATTACATCTTACACTACACATCCTATGCTACCGTAAGCCTACTGAATCGGATTCGATGAAATGATCATCTTTCAGAACCGACAAACTCATCGGTCACACATCTCCTTCGAACTTCTGTCGTTATCATCAGCGATATGATAGTACAGCTGATATTCTTATGCCTTAGCTAAGGTTTTGCGTTTAAATAATTACTTCGCAGTATTTTTGCGGATATGATTTAGCACAAATATCGTGAAACTCTTTTCAATTTGTATAGATTTGTGAGGCGCCTTTGCATTTCATGCAGGTTTCAGCATAGTCATTGCCTCACAACCGTCATCCTTAGATGCAGTCAGGTTCGGCTGTGAGTTCGCCTGCAACATGAGGATTGATTTGTCTTGGAATTCCAAATTGTCTGCGCAAGAGAGAAATCACTTTTTACCATAGGCTTTTGCCGCAAGGTGGCCCAGAAGGAAGTTAAACACATTGCATCTGAGAAGGTGGAAAATAAAAAGTAAATATTGTGAATTAATTTTTGCATTGATACCACTCCACGGATCTCGCTCATGTGAGGGATCTCGACCCGGTTATTGGCGAGGCTGTGTGACGCGTCTCCAGATGTCGGACAGGGCATTAATCGCGGACCAAAAGCGAACTTTGTTTCCCTGAGTACGCAGGTGGATCCAGGGAATGGACTCCCTGTTTTTGCTGCGCCTATTTGGCACGTACTTTGTGTATTTGCTAGGCGTATTCATGCATGCGTGTGTGAATGAGTTCTCGCTTTATGAGGATTGTATTCTACGAGTCAGTTCGGCCAAAAGCCTGCAATCAAGTGACAGGAAAGTAAATGGGTGGCAGCTAGGAGTCACCTCCAACAAATAAGCTCCATGCCCACTCTGGGAGAGCCTGGCAAGCTACCCGTGAGTATAACCAGCCACCACATTTAGAGCCCAGCAAGCTATGCGTGGGTATCAAATATGATAAATACAGTAAAAAAAAACGGGCCTCGTTTCCCTAACCCCGAAAAAGCCCCCAATTTCGCAGCGTTGGGTAGGACGAGTACGAAGAGGCTGCTAAAGTCTCAGCGTCAATGGAAACTGCCTGGATCACGATGAACTGTGGTAACGAGCTGTACCTACAATGCACGTACATTTGCACCTGAGTCCTCGATAGAAGACTTGCTCATGAAAGCAGGAATGATAAGGTACGACGTCATCGGCCTGGCCGAGACGAGACGACGCCACCCATTCAACGCCGTCTATGACACTGGAGAAGAACTGTTTCTCGGAACATGCGACAGTAGAGAAGTAGGCGGCGTCAGCGTTCTCGTCAACACGAGTTTGTCCATGAACATCGATTCATTCGAACAACTTACAGCCCGAATCGGAAGTTTACTATTAGAAAGATGTGGATCAATACCGGCTTTGACAATTTTCGTCGTTTACGCGCCAGCATCAAACTATGACGAAGAAGAAGTCGAAGCGTTCTACATGGACTTGTAGAAGCTCTACAGAGAAGACATACATTCTTCAAGGTCATCATTGGAGATTTCAATGCCATGATTGGACCAAGAAGATCGTCTGAGGAACGTCACAATGGGATCCACGGATTAGAATGGAAGGAAGGGGGTGAGCCGCTCTCTAAGTTTATCATGGCGACCAAGACCATCCATGGTAACTAGCAATTCCAGAAGCCTCACCGTCGAGGATGGACGTGGGAATCTCCTAATGGACAGTACCATAACGAAATAGACCACATCACAGTAAATAGGAAGTTTTGCGTAACCGATGTCGCTGTTGTCCCAAAATGTTACACGGGATCAGACCACCGTCTCCTTCGTGCAAGATTTTATTTCTCATGGAAAAGAGAAAAAGCTGCTAAATTCAAAAACCGATGTCCCAGGACCACCACAAACTGGGACTTATTCAACTCATTATTCGGCTGTTGGAAAGTTGCCGTTGTCGATAAGATCGACGAGGAATACGATCAGCTCATTGAACATCTTCACGGTAGCGCTACGAAAGCTGAGAGTTCGAAAGTCACCAGGAGACGTCTGTATCCAGAAACTCTCGAGCTAATACGCCAGCGTTAAATCGCACGAGCTGCAGGCAACCGCGAACAAACGTCCGAGCTTGCGAAAGAATGCAGACAGGCGATAAAAGAAGATCTTAAAG
>MQTX01000253.1:177031-219258 GCA_009735665.1 Angiostrongylus cantonensis | reverse complement strand
GCCCAGACGGAACAATAACATCGTCCAGAAAGGCAATGGAGAAAATCATCCACGATTACTACTCAGATCTCTTCGATAGCCACGTCCACCTCCCGTCTTATGAAATAAAAGAGGATGGATATGTTGTTCCATCGGTTCTCCCTTCCAAAATCCGACATGCCATTTCGTCGGTGAAATATCGAACATCACCAGGTCTGGACAGGATAAGATTAGAACATGTGAAGGACCTTCCGCCAGTCTTCGTAAGCACACTGGCTAGGCTTTTCACACGTTACCTGTCTGAATCCAAGGTCCCTACTCAGTGGAAGACCAGCAAGACCGTGTTGTTGTTCAAGAAGGGCGATCTACACGATGTAGGCAACTATCGCCCAATCTGCTTGCTGTCTGTCGTCTACAAACTTTTCATTCGAGTCATTCTAAACAGGATTGACAGAACACTGGACGAAGGACAGCCGTGCGAGCAATCAGGGTTTCGAAGAGGATTTAGTGCGATGGACCACATTCACACGTTAACAAGGCTCATTGAAGTATCGCGAGAGTACAAAAGACCGCTCTGTCTCACTTTCATCGACTTAGAGAAGGCCTTTGATTCAATTGAGATAGAAGCAGTCATGGAAGCCCTTGGTAGTCAAGGAGTCCCTACTCAGTACATAAAGATTCTTCGTGAGCTGTACAAAAATTCACAACCAAGATTTCACCATTCTACAACGAAGTTAACGTTGACGTCAAAGGAGGAGTTAGGCAGGGCGATACAATCTCGCCAAAATTATTCACAGCCACCCTCCAGAACGTCATGCGAACATTGGAATGGGATAATATGGGAGTGAAAATCGACGGTCGGCAGATGCATCACCTTCGTTTTGCTGATGACGTCGTCCTTATAACACCAGACATTAGCCGAGCGGAACGTATGCTTGCGAACTTTGATAAAGTGTGTGGAAAGATTGGTCTTCGACTAAATCTCAAGAAAACGATGTTCATGAAGCACGGATTGGTTTCGTTTGCCCCATTCACGCTCAACGGAACGAATATCTCCGAATGCTCCAGTTATGTCTGTCTAGGTCGGGAAATCAACATGATGAACAACTTAGCTTTAGAGCTGAGCAGAAGGAAACGAGCGGCTTGGGGAGCTTTTAAGAGAATCGAGGATGTAGTGAAGAGGACAAAGAACACCCGACTCCGTGCCTACCTTTTCGACTCAACGGTTCTTCCTGCCCTAACGTATGCGTCAGAAACCTGGTCGCTGCGTAAGCAGAATGAAAGATCATTCAGCGTTATTGAACGTGCAGTCGAAAGGGCGAAGCTAGGAGTATCCCGTTTCACACAAGTAAGGGATGGGATCCAAAGCTCCGACCCACGTCAACGATCGAAAATCAAAGATGCCGTTCTATACGCCAAACCGTCGAAGATAAGGTGGGCCGGACACGTAATGCGTATGAATGGTAACCGATGGACAAGGGCTGCTAGTGACTGGATTTTTCGGGATGTCAAACGTACTGCAGGAAGACCACCGACCCGATGGTCAGAGTTCTTCACGAAAAGCTTAGAAGAGAGATATGATGCTCGACGAGTCCCTAAGGCAAGGAGAACCCACTGGGCCACTCTTGCACGCGATAGGGAAAAATGGAGAATTTACTGGAGCCCGCTCGAGTCACTCGATGATCAACGGGACTACAGGTGATACAGGTGAACGGTCATTTTCAAATGAGATCGATATGAGAGGAAAAGAAGGCAACCGCTCGAAATATTCGAAGACTCCCGGACTATGGATGCAAGTGAACGACTCGAATCTAAAGAGCGCTAGGGATGAACAGTTTTAATTTCTATAGATGCACATGTATTCAGCACCTAAACCGCTCGCACACTGCATCAACTAAATTCACTAAAAATTCTTTTGGGCAGAAAGACATGAATTCTCGTTTTCGTCGTTTTCGCACTAAGTCGTTGGTTTGGTAGAGTAGACCTACTTCATTAATTGATCTGAAAGTACTCGTATGGTGTAAATTCAGGGCTTCTGACTGCCGATTCATACAATCCATGACGACCTATTCACCTCCCACAGAGATTGGTATTCGGCCATCGAGCACTAACAACAAGAAAATGTGAAGGAGAGCCATCTCATATAATATCGAGCGTTCATTGTCCTTTCAAGCACCGATAATTAACCAGACTTCATCTTGCAATATGGCAAGTTGCCGTTTTATGTACTTCCAACGAAAAGAATTAAAAGAGCAACGGGTTCTTCAAATTATCGACATTGTAGGTCTTCTTCAAATAATCCTTTACGAGTCTTTGCACTTGAAACTCGAAACGTTAGCCGATAATGAATGTTATTATTAACCTCGTGTAAGCTCATCAAAGAAAGAATACATATTGATTAAGCACGCCGAGGTTCAAGGAAAGTCGGTTTCGAAGTATTAATACGCTTTGTGCTAGCTAATAACAACACCGACTTCTGCACGATGTGCGCGATGATATATGTCTGGAAGAAAAACAATTTGTTATCAACAGACATTATCATTATGTATTTTTTCTTTGATGAGCTTACACGAGGTTGATAACAATGTTTATTATCGGCTAACGTTTCGACGTTTTCGTCTTCATCAGAGCCGATGATCCGAGTCGATGGTCCACGCTTGTTATTCGTCTCGATGTGGTAGTTACGCCTTCGCGTCGGGTCAGGTCTTCATCAGCAGTCCATCTCCTCGAATGAGGCATAATCATTCAGTGATGCCCTTTTATACACGATGCTGATGGTGAATATAATGATAATGTCCGTTGATAACTATTTGTTTTTCTTCTGAACATATATCATCGCGCACATCGTGCAGAAGTCGGTGTTGTTATTAGCTAGCACAAAGCGTATTAATACTTCGAAACCGACTTTCCTTGAACCTCGGTGTGCTTAATCAATATGTATTTTTTCTTTGATGAGCTTACACGAGGTTGATAATAATGTTTATTATCGGCTAACGTTTCGACGTCTTCGTCTTCGAAGACATTATCATTATATCCACCATCAGCATCGTGTATAAAAGGAGATCACTGAATGAGTGTGCCTCATTCGAAGAGCTGGACCGCTGAAGAAGACCTGACTCGACACAAAGGCGAAGCCGCCACATCGAGACGAATAACAAGCGTGGACCATCGACTCGGATCATCGGCTCTGATGAAGACGAAGACGTCGAAGCGTTAGCCGAAAATAAATATGGTTATCAATCTCATGTAAGCTCACCGAAGAAACTATAAATTTGCATTCGTGCAATAAACAACTTCCTCTAACCACCTGCCGTTTCATTCTTTGCAAGCATTCCAGTAAGCTGGTGGAGAGCGGCCGCACAGAGTAATACTGCGCGAGAACTGTGACTGAGTCAGGTCAGAGAATCGGGCTGAGGTATGGTGCTAAGTCACGCGTGACCACAAGTTGCTCCTCCTTGCGGTTCATTTCTGGATTTGGAGTTCAAAATGCTTCAGTCGTTTCATAAACGTTCAATCCTTCAGCTATAATGCTTCAACGCTAAGTAGACTGCTTGCAAACAGAATGATGTCTATTTGTGACGTTTAAAGTAAAATGCTTACATATCGTGATTGCAGAGAAGGGAGAAAAGGAGCGGGAGAAACAGAGATCTAAAGATCAGAGTAAAAACTACTTTAGGAACGTGGAGCTGTGTGACAGCAGAGTTCTACGTGAAACGAGAAGTTACGCTTCACGTCATGCAATCTTACGTCCCAACTAGACTGATTGTCGTAATTGCTTGGTAAATGAAAGCAAACTATGTTAACGAATTATTATTGATTGATCCGAGAGGTCGGGTACTCAATAGCATGAGAATTTCAATATTTCAAAATTTGGAAACTATATCGTAAATTTTCAGCGACATAATGACATTAGTATAGAAATCATCTAAATGTTGATTTTAACAGAGAAATCTCACTTTTTACGGTATCATCTGTGTAACGTTGAACCTCCATAAGTCTTAGAGTGATCAATCGTTTGTCACTAATGTTCCAGTTCGCTCCTGTCCTGAGTCAAAATTGTCTAGTGACCAATCCACTTAAAGGAAAGACGGAAAACATTGCATTTTTTGGTTGACACTCCTTATTTTCATTATTCTTAACGTAACGGTATTCGCACGATCGTCTAGATCTGTCATTGGAACCTTAGAATATCAGCGAAGTGTACCTAGGGTTATCTGCCTTCTGTTTTTCCTTGCTTTATGACAGAACAAATTCTAAATTTCTTATTTCAAAAAAAGAATAATGGTTGCCCTACCAGTTTAGACGTTTTTTGCTAAATTCTGTGACTCCATAAAAATTTAGGGAAACATTGAAGTGATAGAGTTTATATCCATAACTACATTGAGTCAGTATCTTGAAGGAAGAGTACATATGACAAGTAGAAATTGAGATACGAAAATGAGTGTTGCTGAACATTCACCTAGTATGAAATCTCAATATGTAACAAAAAGAAGTCTTTTTAGTATCAACTGAATCTTTTTTTTTATAGGTATCCTATATGAAAGCAATTGATGTATGGATGGGAGCCTGTATGATGTGAGTACAACTAGTAAATATTGATTTTTTTGTTAATGGTGTTGATTTCAGTTCTAGGAAATGCTCTCGTAATAGTCAATTTTGAGGAATCGTAGTTGCATATGTGTGATAACAGAAAATGTTTCCTCTTTTTAAAGAGTTTCTGGTGAGTAGCGCTGAGTTTTCAGGTTTGTCTTTGGTGTTATGATCGAATTCACCATTGTTAACTACGCTTAACGTAAGGATAAACAGCCTTTATGTTAGCTTACCAATAATACACACTGATCTATTATAAAGACATACAGGAAGGTTTATACCGTCTGTAAAACACGGCTGAGAAAACGAAGAACACGTATGGTGTGGTGGTGGGTACGCTAACCCTAGGAAAGGGTAATAACGAGGTTCGATCCCCGCCGCTGACACCCACTGTCCGGAGTTTTGCAAATATCTCAGTATCACTGCAGCTGTATTTCACATCATATCTGCTATAAGAAAAGAATAGGCAGTAAATAAAAGCTGATTACCTCATAGAACGAGTTTTCTGTACCGAAAAAGAAACTCATTAGTAGCTCAGAGTAATAAAGGTGACTTGAGATCATTTTCTTATACGCTATAGTGGTATTAGTTTTCACTAGAAAGTGATTTGAGCCGTGAATTTTTAGGAAGTTCCGAAACTTTGTCGATTAGGAGGACTATGATTGGAATCAGAGCCAGAGCACAGCAAATTTTGGAAAGCTTTCGGTTTAAACAGCATGAAACACCAGAGGAAGTTGGTCTTTGTGATTGCTAAGTTAATAGCTATAATTTAAGTGCATTGCTCGTGTATCGTAGTGTATCGTATTGCTGTACGATCGAGTTATCTTAAGTATGTCGGAATCTTTGTAGTCGCAGTAGAGGTTGGTGGTGTAATTGTGAATCATAACATATCATGTCGATGATCTACCTCCTATTGAACTAAATACTTAAAACGTATCAAAGTTCAGATTACTTATATATGTCGGAATTTGTGGTGGTGCTGAGGAATCTCCAAAGGTGTTTAGTATCGCATTACAGTTGGTAAGCGAGTCACTTAAAAGGGATGAGAAAGCCATACGTGTTGATGAAAAATTCCCATGAAGCATTCGTTTCGTCGACGATATCGTCATTTTTTCAGGAAGTACCAACGATGAAGAGACGATGATCAATGAGCTCAACGAAGTTGGAGAAAAGATAGGAGAAGGAGACACAGTTCGTGAAGAACGCATGGTGTAAAGGTGAATAGATCAAATCGGGTAGTTTATTGATTACAAAATGCACTTTTACGTATACCCGTGTACCTTGCGCGTTGAATAAACGTGGAAAACAACATGGAGAAGGAATTAGGTAGAAGAAGCACGGCAGATTGAGGCGCATTCGGGCCTCTCAAGGAAGCCACCGGACAACTATGAACCTGAAAATCTGTGGTTTCCTCTTCGATTCAACAGTCCTCCTAGTGCTTACTTGTGCATTACTGATTTGTTGTGGTATTACTGCTACTATGTCAAGAATGCTCTGAGTACTACTCACAGAGCTCGTGAACGACGTTTTCTGAAATATAACCTGCACACACAGCTTCTTGCAAGAAGGCGAAGCTGTAATCTTCGCAGTCTATTTCATCTCTGGGATCCAGAAGTACAGACTCGCACACTGTAGTGGTGAACGCATTAGCACCTGGGATGGGTAACAGCGCGTTCCATTCCCATCACAGGCACCGGTGGTGCACAGTTTTGCAAATATTGGGAGTACTTTTAGATATTTTGCTGCTTCATGGCTAACATTTTTCTCAACACCTGTTCACTTTGGCAGCGTTCACTTAGTTGCTATGTTCTTTATGAAGATACGAAATTTTTATTTTGCGGTGACCAACGTTCTAGAGGATTTCTCCTAATTCAAAGCCATGCTTGAAGGTGACGAAGAGCTACCTCCACCTTAGCTTCCAATATATATTTTGCTTGGCTTGTGTATAAGGGTTATCAGAAACTAAAGGAATGAAAACAGTGAAATAAAACCACAAGAATGCTGGGATACGAGAAAAACTTGGAACCTCAGAAGAGCTTCGAACTCGCGATTACCTCTTCCGAGAGCTCACGTGCTCTCTATTACACCGACCGAGGCTCTCGCTTTGCTATTCTCTCAGTAATTTTCGAGATTCTGGTCTCAGGTTGAGAGTTCTGCTACAGTATTCTTGTGGTTATATTTCATATTACACCCTGTGTTGAAAAGAAATACGCTGTAAATAAAAGTTAAAACAATGGAATAACAATTTAGAGATAGAGATTAATCTGTGTTTTGTAGAAGATATTACAATAATGCACCAGAAAAGACGCTACTGTCCTGTATTTCCAGCAAAGTGCACATCATGTATAGACATTTTTATCTCTTAGAGACAATAGTACATGCAGAATTTTTGTCTTGTCTTGTGACCTATTTACACTGTCTCTCATGTTTTTCATTAATTGTTTATAAAGGGTTTGATTGCTCAAGTTTGGGACGTATATTGTGGAGTTAGTGAGGATGGATATAGCGCTGTATTATACAAAAAAGTACTCTCTCGCCTTTTTTGCAAATGTATGGTACGTCGGCCAAGTTCATCAAGGGCGACGTTATAGCCTATAAGCATAATGCAGGCCCATAATAATACAAGAAATGTGAAAATAGAACGTATGAAGGAATGGGCAGTGTTCTCTATTTTATGCAGACTTTTCTTTAATCTGCTTATGCTCGAAATTGTCGATGGTACTGCTATAGTGGTTCCCAACATCTTTTCTATGCTTAGAATGGGTAGTGCTCACCAACACAATGCGTTTGCATGAAGGTTCCAAGTTTGATTAGAAAGCCGTGGGAGTCCTTAATTTCTAAAGTTAATGGACGGCTAAAATAGGCTTACATGCTTCCTCTGACAATATGGCCCAATGGCGGGCAACAGAGACTGCAATCCTCATGACAAAGATTAAGAAATGATTAAGAAAGACAGAAACAAGAAAGAGCTAGACAAGAGAAGTTTGCAGTTTTCTGTGGGGTGACCAACTTATCATATCTTCTATATGCGTGGGATAATAGGTTTAAGGCTTACCAATCGTCCCCTACAGAACTCACCAGGTAAGATATTACAGTTTGTAAGGGAAGGTTTCATCGGGCGAAACTGTCTGTCATAAAGAAAGTTTATCAGTTTAAAATAGGCTGTTATAGTGGCATTAAACTCTTTTGACTACATAAAGTGGTTATTAACTGGTTCAGTTCACAGTGGATAGCACTTTACCGAGCTTCGGGTTTTTAAAGCCATCTTTCTTCTTCACAATTTGCTATCATCTCAAAAATGCCATCTTACATGAATTCCATGCGAATCCGTTTATTCAACAAGAAGTGGACAAAGGAAAAAAAAAACAGGTTTTGAAGGTGAAATTTAGTGAAGTGGCAGCCACTTTGAACTAAAGATCATTTTAACCATGGCCTCTTATCAGATCATCTTCCTAGGCGAACAATAAGTTTTTCATGAATGGAGCATCCAAGTTAGAGCGGTAGCCTTTGTAATTCCCCTAACCAGTTCGTGTGAATTAGCGAGGATGTCAGGAAGCGATTCACAGCGAAGAGTTCGTCTCAAAAAGTCTCCTATATGATAAAGAGTTGGAAATTTACATCGGGAAACTCAGCTCAGTGTAAACCAGTGCCGGCAGTTATTAACTTGCAGTCTTGATGGTAACCAAGTTTTGACGGAATGCTGCTGTCGGAACAAAAGGAGAGGTAAATCTGACTTCGAAAAATTTTAGAATAGGTGTCTCAAAACTCCGAGGAAAGAAAACCAACCAGTATGCTGTCAACAAAAAAAAAAAAAAAAATTCTTGAGACCTGTATTCACGACTTTTCGTGATGATCGTCTGCAAAGAATCGGGCCAATCTAGATTTTTTGGCGGTTTTATAAGAATTGGTGGTCTTCAAATATGGGGCGGTTTATGCTTTCATCAGCTTAGTAAAAGGAGAGTGAAGTGAAAGTATACGTAGAAATCTCGGGCGTTCAGCGTTTTATGGAGAATGAACATTTTCCATAAATATTCCACTGCACTTTCTTTTCGGTCCGCTTAAAGGAACAAATGTATCCATGAAGGTCTTAGCTGACTGAATGAAGTGCTATCAGATTTTACAAGTTCTTTTTTCGTGGACCAGCTTCTATTTCGTCACTGGCGCTTCTTCCATGCCGACTGTGCACTTTCGTCGTCACATTCTTTTCTGTCCTATTTTTCAACCTGGGAAATCATAGTCGTCGACTAGAAATCTATTCATTTATTTATAATTGTTATCGGCTGCTTCCTACAGATTTTGTGATTCTGATCGTTTTCTATTCAACAATTAGGTCTGTTAATCCGGTTTTTAAGTTTTACTATCGCTTTTATTTGCACTTCTTGAGGAACTAATCATTGAAGACAAATGAGAAATAAATAAGTCGGGTGATTGCTGATGGCAAAATCGATCGATAGAACTAGCTGAGAGACAGGCAAAACGAAACGAAGGACCCGTATGGTGTGGTGGTGAGCGCGTTACTCCCCGAAAAGGAAAATAGTGCGTTCGTTCCTCACCATAGACACCTGCGGTTTAGAGTTTTGCTAACATCTCAGCAGCGTTGTGGTTGTATTTCGCTTAGTAAACTGCCGTGAAAATTGTAGTAGGCAGAAAATAAAAGGTAAAACAATAAATAAGTCAACTCAATCACAATGCAATTAAGAGCGATGCTGATTGCAGATCAGAAACGATGA
Organism: Angiostrongylus cantonensis; assembly: GCA_009735665.1. NCBI lineage: Eukaryota > Metazoa > Nematoda > Chromadorea > Rhabditida > Metastrongylidae > Angiostrongylus > Angiostrongylus cantonensis. The sequence continues at coordinate 209,959 of MQTX01000253.1, read as the reverse complement.
TAAGCCCACTACGTATTTCTTTCTCATTGAAGAGAAGAAGCGGGCCTAGGATTCCCCGCTCTTCTTTGTTTAGATCCCTATGCAAAGTATTCTGTGACAACTGAAGTGAAAACATCTAACTTAACTAAGTTTTCTTCGTGGTGAAAACTTCAATACAGCGAGAAACCACTTTGTTTAAAAATTTCTAATGGTTATTTTGAGTTATGCTTCACTACCTCTGGGATAGGGGCGCGAGTAGCGCAGTGGTTGGAGGCGCCACTGCGGCGCGCACGTGAAATGCGCCCATGGCCCACCAAGCCTTCCATTCCTCCGGGGTCGGCAAATTGGTACCAGACTTGTCTGGCAGGATAGTAGCACTGGCTCGATACATCGGCTGGCCACCGCGAGTTATTGTAAAGGCCAGATATGCATTCAATCACCTCCAACGATACTTAATGAAGTAGAATGCATGGCGCATTCCTCAGGGATTGATCAACGCCGAGAGCTTTTATCCTTTAACCCTTAACCTCTGGGATTTTGTGTAAATGTGGCCCCGTTGGTGATGATTGTGAATTTCAAACTACAATGTTCAACAGCGGAGCTGAGCACCATCGAATAAAGGCACATGAAATAGTGTGAAGTCCGACTTTCTTTTATTTCTGGTAGTTCTAGAAGCAAAAACTAGCTTGAGCGAAAGAAAAATTGCCCAATTACCTTTTCTGCAAATAGCGCGCTTGCCTTTAGCGCCGTGCAACACCAATGATAGATCATGCGCTGAGATTAACGCCATTCAAGGAAAACGTATTTAAGCTGGACTAAAGCAAGTGAATAAAACGCCGTTGTCATTGTTTTTTTTTAATTAAAAATTTCCAACGCCGCATGTTTAGGCGCTGATCTTCATGTTACCTTTATAGAAACAGACCACACTAATTTTCACTTAGAGAATCAAATCAGATTTAGGATTTTTTCTTGCACAATTTCTTTAGTTTTTCGAGAATCACATAAAAGAAGTGGAGAACGAGGAAGATTAGCAACAAAACAGTCCCACAGTCCCATGCTGAGACCATTTAACATCATGGTCATGGCCAAACAGTTGGTTGTGGCTCACGTCAGCCGCTTCTATTCATAGCTGGACGCAAAAGATGGATTAGGATTAATGAATGGAGGCATCCAGGGCAACGGTTAGAGGTTAACTGCCATGCATGTGTGGTCGACCTCGAGTTCCAGGCCCACGTACTGTTCTATCCCTCTGGAGTCGGAAATGGTGCCAGTCTTGTTTGGGAAGATAGCAGCGCTGATTCTTTAGATCTGTAAGACTCTGCGAGTCATTATTTAGGCCAGGTAAGTATTCAGTCACCTCAAACGATGGGTATTGAAGTCATGGGGCATCCTAAAGGATTGCATAGGACATCCTAAGGGATTGATAAGTGCTATTCAGTCACCTCAAACGATGGGTATTGAAGTCATGGGGCATCCTAAAGGATTGCATAGGACATCCGAAGGGATTGATAAATGCAGAGAGCTTTATCCTTTCGCGCCTAACAAATAACACTCAAGGATGATCATTATGCTGAAAATATACAAACACCATGAACGAAAACGATAATGATGAAAGGAAAGACATGAAAAATCTCGGATGTGACTCCGACTAGTCATTGAGGTGGACAACCTAAACCTAAATTTAATATAATGTCTGAACAGTAGCACAGATAACTTCGTATGGAGATTTATTATGATTTTAGCTTGTTTGCTACTTTTTTCTGGAAATTGCAATCTACCAGGTACATTCGTATAAAATTAGTGCTAAGCCTTTTATTTTCACTTGTTTCCATTATGTTTTGTCATTTCAAAAAATTCACATATGACTTACGACATGATTTTATTGGACTACATTCACCATTAGAGTATGCTGAGGTATAATGAAGTGAAACATAATGAAATATGAAGTAAGAATTTTAAAAGAAGGAAATCGCCTTACAAGCTTAACCAAGTGATTTTTCAGTATTGCTATTTTTCCTCCTTCTAACGGTCCTTTGCGTCATCGTGGCAGGGAGGTGTTGCTGGGTGTTGGGCTGCGGTGTACAGCGAGGTAATTCATCCCTTCGGCAGGGTCTCCTATGCTGATGAGTGCGGCGTTTCCATCAGGAAGCCCAGCTAAGAGTGAAGTAATACCACCGCCTTCCTAGTCTCAAACTGGTCTCTTGGTAGTCTCGCTTTTAAAGAATTCAACTTCCACATAAGGAGCTCTCTCTTCAGCAATGTTGATATTGTAAATCTATGCAGTTGCTTTCACTTCTGATTTCAGTACCAAGTTTTCAGCTTTTCACGTTCTATAAAGAATGGAGATCACGTGTAGCACAGTGGTTAGAGGTTCCCTGTAACAAATCTGGTTTTTGATTCGTTCTTGTGTCTAAGGGTAACCGAGTCATCTGTCCTTCCGAAGTCGGCAATTTTATACGAGACTACTCTGGATTCATGAAAACATTGAACAGACGAATCGCGGCACTAGTACATTGATATTTGATACCGAAAGTTATTAGTTCATGTAAATTTATTTACCTCTACAATAGTGAAAATGGTGTTGAATTCACAGCATACTGCTCAAGGATTGATAACACTGAGCGATTTTACGATCCAAAGAAGGGCGTCCATAGAGAATAATTTGACTTTTTGTTCTCTTGACCAGCTAACACGGTGTTGTTTGAAAGTTTTTATTGGTGGATAACGTTGCTGCGCTTTCGCTTTCTTCAGAGTTACAATGATTAGAGACGAATGAGGACATCTTCGTTTCTGCACTGGATTTAACCCATTGGAATGAAGCATCAACAAAGAAAGTGAGGGTGCTGAAATATTATCGGCAATAAAAAGTTATATGTACATACATGTATATAAAAAGCTCTCGGCGTTGATCAATCCCTGAGGGATGCGCATGCATTCGACTTCATTAAGTATCGTTGGAGGTGATTGAATGCATATCTGGCCTTTACAATGAATGAAAATTAAGTGAAAGCCGATTTTTAAAAACGTTTTGATTTGTAACAGGAATTGGCGTTGAGCGTATAACGTAGTAGTTAGAGGTACACTGCACTATACACTGGTTCGATTGGGCGTGCTAGGCTCACCGAGCCATCCGTTCCCCCGAAATCGGCAAATTGGTACCACACCTGTCTGGGAGGATAAAATAAATCGATACTAAACGTTTCCCTCAAGGAATGACCAACGCCGAAAGCTCTGTCACCTTCTTATCCTCTTTAATTGCTTGTGGATAAGGTAGGAGAGCGCAGTGGCTAATGATGCCATTGATCAGGAAGCAAAGGCGCTATTTCGAGCGCCTCCTTAATGCTTTCGTTCAATAAACGTAGGAGCGCCATTTACCGGCTATTTCCAAGGTTGCGTGTAGAATCGTCTCGAGCAGCATTCTACAACATTCATAAATAAGATGAAATCTTCAAGCAGCAGCTGAAAAAATGCCGAAATGCTCGAAGATCATTGTGAACAATGAATGCAATTAAAGCCAATCGAATGCAAGAAACTCAAGGATTGAGCACAGTAGTTGTGAGGAAGGATCATCATATCTGTAAGAAAAGGGATTCTGCGAAATCGACAGCTCTTCGGTTAATCCCGATATCTCTTTACAGTTTACTTTTTGGTAGTGAGAAGACGATTTCAACGGAATCAAGTAGCGTTTTGATTTCCACACATAGGGCATTTTTCACGTTAATCTCGATCCTCGTTACGCGTCCTTCTCCTCGAACTCTATTCGTTGCGTAAATCCTCGGCGAATGGTTCCGGTTCTATTTTGTATGCATATAGCAAAAATCTAGTTTATCAACCATAACACGGCGTTTTCAACATTCCAATTCGAATTGAACAAACTTAATCTTTCTCTCTTAGCTGACCAGTTCTTATTCTTTCCTTTATGCCTTTCTTATTTTGCCATCTTAGCATGCTTCGTAGCCGGTTCAAGCATGAGCGGTATTTTATTGTTTTCAGAAACCATATGGCGACAAGCCTTCGTGTATAGTCTTAGTGAACATATGTTTCGTCTCTTTCCTTTTTTGCTTTGATTTCAATCTGAGCCGTAATCAGGTGAAGAGATAGAAATGTAAAAGGAATTTTGTTATGTAAAGCAATTTCTATGTAATATGGTAGCTGCTGTTTTTCTTCTCATAAACAAATGCCATTATCTTGTTGGTTTTCGGTTCGTTGACGTTTCCAATAAGGAACATAGCCGAACCCCACCCCGATCCATGAGAACCGAAGCTTTCCGCAATGACTGGTTGAGAACACTGTAAGAGCAGTTTTTAGGAAATTCAAGGGAAAAACACGTTCTAGTAAGCATCTTCGCGTATTAATGAAGGTTGTGCTGGGGTCCACGCGATTTTTCGTAATGACGTGCTATCCAAAGACAAAGAAAGCAGTAAGTATTAACGACTGTGATTCTCTGTTAGTATCGTAGTGCTACTAACTGTCGTGTTACTTGAATAACTGTCAATGGAGCAATTTATTCGCTGAGTGAGGATTAGAAAGTATCTAGTCGTCGAACAGCCACAAATAAAGTTGCTATTCATCAAATGATCATCGGTTAAGAGTTCATTCGTCTTTGCGGCGCATCAGGAATGCCAATGGCCTTGAGTCGGCGAAAAGGGCACATAATGATCTTTGTACGATGCAGTTTAGTTTCATTCTTTTTGACTAAGGCGTACTGACCGACAACTTGCGCTTTTCATTTTTGGCCATGGAACTCCTTATTTTGAAGAATAGTTTTTGTTTTCCTATACTGGGCTCACTTGCTGCTTTAAATTGACCTACCTCATGGGAACTACACGACTTGTTTTATTTTACGTTTAATACTTTTACTTTGAGCTGAGAAGCTCCACTCAGCCTCTAGTATAATCGGCTTGAAAACTTTTGAAGTGAAAAATCAGCGAGCAAATGCACATATATTTGCCTCCATAGTTATCAATTTTCCCGCGGCCCATCAAGTCTTCCATCCTTCCGGGATCGGCAAATTGGTACCAGACTTGTCTCGGAGGATAGCAGCACTGGCTCGTTACATCGGTAGGCCACCGCGAGTCATTGTGAAGGCCAGATATGCATTCAATCACCGCCAAACGATGCTTAATGAAGTTGAATGCATGGCGCATCCCTTAGGGATTGATCAACGCCGAAAGCTTAACCCTTCTTTATTTTATTAGTTATCAATGTGTTCTTTATGGCAAAGATTTTACTAGCAGATTTCTTTAGTTTTACAAAAAATCCTGCTGTATGAAGAGGCGTATGCAAAATGAATACACCAGGTGTATGATCGATTTGATTCCTGTTATTCTCTTACATCCTTTCAGTGACCAATAGTTTTCATTAGGGAGTGCTCTTTTGTTGCTGTAAATTCGAAATTAGACTCATTAAGCTGCTCAATCCTTCTTCTTTCAAAATCACTGGAAACTAGAACAGTAGAGGCTTTTCCAATTTCTGCAAGCCTTCCGTGCGTCATTCACAGAAATCTATCGCTTGAAAGCACTAGATGTTTTGGAGTGAGAGGTGAACATCACCAACTACTCTACCCAATATGTGTCTTCTTTGAATTGCAGTTGCAGTTGAATGAACTTAACAGGGAAGTGGAGCAAAAAAAAAATGGAATCCATGGCTGATCAAGCTTTGTTTGCTGAGAATTTTCCAGTGGACTCGATGTGGTCAGTGTTGTCGATTCTTTAATGTGGGTCTAGTAAGTTACTAGATTGCTAGGATTCTATCGTTTTCGGTGCTTGGTTAATAGGAGAAATCACTTTCATCCTGAAATCATAAGGGTCAGTGACTAATTATGCTGAAAACCTTGGAAAACCAGAGCACGGATTTCTCTGTGTTTAAAAGAAAATAGCACCTAATCAGTGTCCAACACCTCACTGAGCGGAGAAAACCAGAGATCCTCAGCCTGCTGTCGAACACAGGCAGTGTTAACAACTAACTGTATAGATAATCTTAACTGTTTTATTTACTGCCTATTCTTTTTAATGGCAGGTTATAATGCGAAATATAGCTTCATTGATGCCGAGATATTTGCAAAGCTCTGATATACCCTACCATTAAAAAGATTAGGCATTGAATAAAACGGTTGAGATTGCGATTATAACTAAAGCCTCAGCTCAACTGGGATCATTGTCGATTTGAGCTCCACGGATCAATCCCGCTGACGGGTGATTGCCGATGGCAAAAATTGATAGAAATAGCTGAGAGACAGTTGAAATGAAGGACCCGCATGGTGTGGTAGTGAACGCGTTACTCCCCGGAAAGGACAATATCGCGTTCGTTCCCCACCGCAGACATCTGCGGTCCGGAGTTTTGCAAATATCTCGCTAACATTGAAGTCATATCTCAGCATCATTGAAGTTGTATAAATAATAGTTACAAAAAAAAACGAAACGAGGTGCAACAAAAAGCGCTGGTACCCATTCGACATACCACGATAATGTAGAGTAGTGGTTAGAGATGCACAGCAATAAACACTACATCGGTCGCTCTTGCTTGCTCTTACGTCCACAGCTCACCAAGCTTTCAATCCCTTCGGAGTCTGCAAATTGTAAGAAAACTTGGCTGGATGAAACCAATAACTTGATGCAAAAGTAGGCTCACAGAAAACATTTTGTTAGCCAAATCGTTCCAATTCCATCATTTTTATGACGCTTAATGAAGTCTTATGTGATCAACTCCGAAAGCTTTGTTGTTTTCGCCCTTTAAGTTAACAAGCATTCTTTATCCCTTGCAAAGGTTTAGTTTCCTGTATAGCAGTGTAGTTCCAGCCCCTATCGAACAGATTTTTGGACCAGTTGTCTTGCTCATTCTATGATATAAAGGCAATGATTATTCATTTAAATCTGAATTTTACTGCTATTGTGGACACAGAGGAATTAATCGCTTTGAGCCAAACGCGATCTTCATTGCCGATTGGCAAAGTGGACAATAAAGCCGCTTTTACAAAACTGGTTCCGTGCTGTTTCATAATCTTCACATGTAATGGATATCAGCTTCAATGGAAGCTCATATTGCTCTTCTATTCCTATTCCAAACGGCTCTGTCATCCTCCTTTCTCCTCAATGGAACTCCTTTCTCTTTTCTCCCGTTCTCCTCTTAGTCAGTGAATGTCCACTCCAGATCTTTGGGTGTTCTCTTTTATGCGTTCCAATTCGGCCGAGTTTAATAACAATAGCTTCCTGTTCCTCCGAATTTCAGTTTCGCACCATTTTGAAAGAAAAATTCTATGAGGCACTGACTCTTCCTCTTTCATTTCCGTACGCTGCAATTCGTTGCCTAATGTAACCATCTTGATTCATGATTATCACTGTTGTTGAACACACTATCTCTGATTCATTTGGTGGTCCTCCATCTTTCATTGTTTCTTTTCGGATCAAAGAAGAACACGATCGGTCTCATTTTCACTCATAGCTGCATCTTTAGCCTGTTTAGATCTATCGCTGAATCGTCACATTTGTCGAAACAACACAAAGCAGTACCCTCTTTGTGATGGTTTCAAATGAGCTATTTAATTTCTTTCTTTGATGTCGCGTCATCCGTTTTTGTCTTTCTCTTTTGTAATTAATGACAACCTATTAAAATCTGTCAAAAACTCAAAATTTTTGGAACAAAGATATTTTAGTCAGGAAACCTACTTAATGCAAAATTACTATTACATTCCATGAAATGGAAGCATTATCAATAGAAGCTAAGATTCCTTATTACACGTCTCATTAGCTTCAGTTTCTTGTGTCTTTTTTCATTCCTTTTTTCATTCATTTCTTTTTTTATCATCTATCGTATTTTTAAGAGCACTGTAGTTCACTGGCTCCTATTCACCTCATAATTCAGAAAATCGATACGAATTAGACATTTCATGAGGAGAAATGTCTAGTATCCGAAAAAGTTATTATTTTATTATTTTTTTAATTATTTTTTCGTATTTATAAATAGAAGAAAGAAAGACTGAAAAGATGAAAATCGATTTCATGATCATAATCCCGATCAAGACAAGCGCTTTTGGTGAACTGTGTAGGCACAGCGTCCGCAGGTGGTGGAACTGAAACGCGGTACCAACGATATTGAGATGCTTCTGAATCCGAATCGCATTTATACGGAGCAATCGTGAAGGTCCATGGTATAAAATGGCTCTGATCACTTTTTCGTATCTTTATTGCTTATTTAGTAGTTTTTCTTTATGATCCGACATCAGATGTCATATGATATGGGTCACAACAGTTCTTGCAATGGATTGTTTTGCTCGCATCCAACACACATGAAAGGTTTCGAACTTTTACAAGTACAGTTACAAAAGCTTAAACTTTTGCAAGGATTACTGACAAGCTGCTCTTTTACACGGACGCAGAGTGGTCTATCCGTTTCGCCGATATATTTGTCCCCGCATGCTTTACTATATCGGATAAACTCTACCAGAACTTATGCAATCACCGATCGTCATCTCTACCAATAGCATATTATGCAATTCTGTGTTCTACACAGGCAGTCGTGCAAGCTCTTAAGAACGAGCTGCTGGCTTCTTGGAGTGTTCGGTGGTGTTTCAATCATTACCGAATTTTCGAAACCGATTCTTTTTAACCAACGTTTTATAGCTCCATTTATTTTGTTGGAAATGAAGGGCACGGTAACTGGGAGCTAATTTTTGTTCTTGGATTTTCCTCTATATCTATCCCAAGGAGCTACAGTTTCGCAGCCATTAGAAAAGGCTATTTGCCGCCCCAAATTCAGGAATTCTTCTTCTGCTCTCTACTTGTGCACACATTCGTACCTGTTCGAGACATGCTTCTTACAAGCCCCCTTTTTTGTGTGCAGGGAATGAGAGGAGAGGTAATAAACGAGTGCGTTTTCACCATTTGGCTTTCAATACCATTTCGTGATGTAGCAGTTTTCAAATAGAATAACCGGAACGTTAGGAGATGGAAACCAGCTTCCTTACAGTTTTTTTTCGGGTGAAATTCATGTACTCAAACTGTTCATTCAGTTAATCGAAACAATTGTCCATTTCATTCCATTCGTGTTGAGCAAATGACAAAGCAATCATCTGGATATCTAAAGGAAAGTAATGGCCGGAGCTCGGTTGCTGGTATCCCACCTTAGATATAAATGCAGTGACAAGGCGTGGCGCCAATTGCTGTCCTATTGCCAACCCTTTCATTTGTGCGTAATATTATCCGAGCCTTCTAAAAATTGGGCAGTTTGGGCACCGCTTCAATAGCGCCATTCTTTTTTGCTCGTTCGTGTTGTATGAGGAGTTCGAGGATGTCTTGCATAGTTATGGAGGTTTGTCTGGGTAGATTGTAGTCAACTTGACCTTTCGAGATTCTGAAGAACGTGAACATACTTTCTCGGATTACTAAGCTTAACTTTAAAATTTATATAGTAACCTCATATTAGCGTAAGAATCTAAGAAGGTATTGATTACGACTAAGGTTAAGTGAAGGTCTGTTTGAGAGCCAAAATGTGTCCCAAAAGTAATTTTTATGGCTAGGTTTTAAGCGAAATGTAACCACAATAGTGTTACACACGTTACCGGACTGGTTTCCAAAGTGATGTGCTGGAGGTTTTCAGGTAACTCTCGTCATCGTTTTTGGGTGAAGAACGTTAGTTCAGCCTTTTCTTCGACAATGTATATTGTATCACTGAATACTTTCGAATAATTCCATTTTAGACGTCGAACAGCTTTCCCTCTCGTAAATTCTTACTTTTCAATTTCGACTGTTAACCATAAGTGAGAAGAATTCAGTTCAAGAGATAGAAAAAGGGCTGCTATAATCTAAAACGAATCATTTTCATCCTCCATTCTTCTTTTCGTCTTTCTTTTCCATTCTGCTGTTTTCTCTCTTTATTTTTACCATAGTCGTCACTCTCCCTCTCCTAATTCCCTATTCCTCTGACTATTTACTAAATATTTACTATTTTAAGCAATTCTGTGCTCAGCTCTCATTCCGCCTCTTAGTTGTTCTACAGAAGACTTTCTTCTTATCTGCACAGTCTGCTTATGCGTTACTACAAAGCTAAACGGCAAAACTAATTGGTAAAAGACGATAAAAGAACACTGGTACGATCCGATTCAAACCATTATGTTCTTACTGAAACATTGTAGAGGACCTCTAAATAGCCCATTGCTTTGTTTTTTCATACTAAACAACTCGTCAAGGCTTCAGAAATTGTATGTACAAGTTTCGACCATAACGAAGATTTTAAGTAGACCATAAATGAGTGGGAAAAAACTCTGGGTGAATGGTATTCCTGAAGTAGAAAGGTTCTCGTCTAATGTCTTACGCAAAAGCAGTAGGCTGCTGTTGCATGAAGTTCTTAACCATTAGCACGATCATTATTCGCAGGCATATATGTCTTCTAATAGAAGCTAATGCTTTCATATGTGATGACAAAGTCAGTGAGGATTTCTTAATGGAAAACATAGGTATCGACGTGCAAATAAAATTTTTCCTTAGAAAGAAAACTTTCTCTCTTCCGTTTTTCTGGCATTTTTGTAGACTGAGAAGTCTCCATTTATTCCTCAAACTTCTTAACAATTTTTTCCGGGATTAGAAAGGCGATGGAGCTCTAAATAATCCAAAAGAATTAACGTATTTGTAGCAATCATATTTTGAAACAGACGCGATTTGAAAATTTTATTACGGTATTTCTTTTCTCGTTTTATCACTTTACAATTCCTTTATATCCATTCAGCGAAGTCAACGATTATTTCTCTGAAGTACTGCAACCACTGCAGTGTACCGTTCGATCGGCCTAATAATCAATCGGCCGTCATCATCGTCACAGCACTCGAATGGAGGCGTTAAATGACAGTTTCTTAATATGGGTAATTCATTTTCTCCATCCATAAGTGTGACGAGGGTTTGTATGAATCAAAGCACCACATCCTTCTCATTTGAGATCATTTCAAGGACTTTTTATGAAAAAGAAAACTAATGATAATTGTTATAAGAAAAGGTCTTATCACTTGTCGTTCCAATGAAGATCGAGTGATTCTAGCGGGCGCCAGTAAATCTCTCATTCTTATCTGTTGCAGACAAGAGTAGAACAGTAAGTTCTGCTCGCTCTAGAGACTCATTAGGCATCATGGGTTTTTGTGAAAAACTCTGACCATCTGGTCGGTGGTCTTCCTGCAGTACTTTTGACACCCGAAAAATCCAATCACTAAGGACTGTTGTCCATCGATTGCCGTTCATACGCATTACGTGTCCAGCCCACCTTATCTTCGAATTTTTGGAGTATAGAATGGCGTCTTCGATTTTTGATCGTTAACGTAGGTCGGAGCTTCGGATCCCATCCCTTACTTGTGTTCAACGGGATACTCCTAGCATCGCCCTTTCGACTGCGCGTTCCCCAACACTGATTGGCCTTTCATCCTGCCTACGTAGCGACCAGGTCTCTGACGCATGCGTTAAGACAAGGAGAACTGTGGACTCGAGGAGATGGGCGTGGTGTCGTGTGTTACTTGTTCACTTCACTACATCCTCGATGCTCTTGAAAGCTTACCATGGCGCTTGCTTCCTCCTGCTCAATTCTGGAGCCATGTCGTTCATCATGTTAATTTAACGACCAAGATAGACGCAGCAAGAGGATTCGGAGATATTCATTCCGTTAAGCGTGAATGGGGCATACGGCAATCCATTAGTCATGAACAACGTTTTGTGATATCTAGTCGAAGACCAATTTTTCCGGAAGCGCTATCGAAACAATAAGCATTCGTTCCGCCTGCCTAATGCTTAATGTTATAAGAACGATGTTCTTAGCAGTGTGAAGATGGTGTAGTTGTCGACCATCAATTTGCACTCTCGTATTGTTCCATTCCATTGTTCGCGTAACGCTTTGAAGTGTGACAGTAAATAATTTTAGCCAGATGGTGTCGCGTTGCCTAACCCCTCGTTTGAAGTCGATGTTAACACAGTGAAAAAATGGTGATATTTTGGTGGTGGAATTCTTGTGTAGCTCGCAAAGTATTTTTGAATACTTACTAGGGGTGCTTAAGATGTCCGAATCTTCCATGATTGCTTCTATCTCAACCGAGTTAAAAGCAAAACAGTATTCATCCTAATATCTTGATATTACCTATCTTAATATCTTTATCAGCCTAGTGTTAACTTAATAATCTATCCAAAAATCCAAGTAAATGTGGATCATCTTGCTGAGTGCTTTTCGTTAATCATGCTTTCTCACAAGGTTGCCTTTGATCCAGTGTTTCATCAGGAGTGTTTAGGATTATTCGAGTGAAGAGGTTGTAGACGACAGACAGCAAGCAGACTAGGCCATAGTTGCAGATATCATAGAAATAATCCTTTATTAACAATAGCACAGTTTTACTGATCTTCTACCATGCATTCTGGCAGGTAATGTGTGAAGAGCAGAGACAGTGTGGGAATGAGTGCTAGCAGAAGGACCTTCAGGTGATCAAATCTTATCTTGCCTAGATCTGGTGCTTATTTTTCATCGATGAAATAGCATGGTAGATTTTAGAAGGGAAAACCGGTGGAACGGCACATGCATCCTCCCAGAAGGGAAAGATGGCCTTGGTAGAGATCCTAACGGTAATCATGAATAATTTCGTTCCTTTTCCGGAAGCTGTAACTGTTCCATCTAAATGTCGGAGTTCAGTCACTTGTTTGGGGAAGTTTGGAGGTCTTTGCGAATGGTTTTCGCACTTTTTGCAGCTTCAACAAAACTACTGCTCTTCTCTCTTTAAGATCTTCTTTTATCGCCTGTCTGCATTGTTTTGCCACTTCAGACATGAGAAGGTTCCAGTAGTTGTGACGTTTTTCAGACGAGCTTTCGAGTCTAATCTTAGCGTTAAAATCTCTAGAGATGACCTTAAAGAATGTATGGCCTTCTCTTTAGAATTTCAAGACCAAATAGAACGCGCCGACTTCACCTTCGTCGTAGCTGGATGTCAGTGGATAGATGACGAAGAATGTCAGAGACGATATTGATTCACATCTCTTCAGCCACAAACGGTTCTATTCGGGTTGTCAGTCGTTCGAATGAATCGATGCTCATGCCCCAACTCGTGCCCACGAGAACTCTGACGCCGCGACATTGTCACATATTCGACAAAAGTTCTTCTCCATAGACGGCGTTGGGTGGAGTCTTCTCGTTATATCCATCCTGATAGCGTCATACACTATCCTTTTTGCCTATACTATCAGATCCTCTATAAGGGGTGCGGATGAAGGAAAGCGTGCATTGTAGATGCGGGTCGCCAACCTGATTCTTTGCGATTTAGGCAGCATTGAATGGCTCTGAGATCTTAGCACCTTCGTCATATTCACCCTTACTAACGCTGTCGTGTCAGAGACCCTTTTGGGGTCAGGGAAGTGAAGCCCACTTACCTTACTGTGCTTAGTGTGTGATATCCATGTATGGCTTTCTGGGCTCTGAACGTGGAGGCTGGACATACTCACGGTCACGGGTCTCGCTCAGACTAGGGGTAGAATTTATTTGTTGGAGCCGTCACCTAACCACCTCCCACATTTTCTACTGTTACTTAACTGCATTCTTTTCGCCTAAATGACTCTTAGAATGCATTCCGCATAAACGAGAACACACCATCGCATGTATTAATAATACGTCGTCGGAAGCACAGAGGACAGTTTCATATTGGTGCAATAGAAGCAGTTTCTACGCCACTAGTTTGATACCAGGACTGTGGTGCATACTGGTATTGGTTTGCTCTTAGCTGAGCTTCCTGATAGAAACGCCGGACTCCTCAGCATGGGACACCCTGCCGGAACGATGATTACCCCCTCGCTGTACATGGCAGCCCGACACCCAGGGACACCTCGCAGCCATGATGAGGTGGTGAACCGCTAGTGGAAAGAATAGTTGGATAAAAAGTTTTTTTTTGAAAAATCTGGTGTGGCTCATATTCACGTGTAGCGAGGACATCAACACCTTTTTCAATCGTTTCTTTGCCTCGCAATCGTCCTCCATGGTGATGCTTGCTTCTAACACCGTGGGTTGTGCTAGCATCATGTCATAATCTGCAAAATGTCTGCATGTGACAGTACAGCTGATCGGTTTTATTTACAACCATCTCCTCCCATTGTGTGGGTGGTTGTCCCAAGGGCATTTGTACCCGACTGAGGTCCGCTCTTTCTTCCATCTGACATCTGTTCTTCTCATTGTATAGCCGCCCTCTCCATGTTGCCTTATCGATATAGGTTCTCCTCTGTCTTAAAAATGAGACTTAGAAAATCTGAGTTGCACATTGGTGTTGGGCTTTGTGAACGCCAGTTTAAACTTGGGTAGACATCATCGAAGTGTTCTGTGAGTAGGACACGGAGCTAATGACACAGTTGAAGCATGTAAGCCCACGTTTTTGCTTCATAACAGAGCGCAGGGAGCATCGCCGAGTTGGAAAGGCGAACGCGGATTTTCGAGCCTGTTAGTTAGTTAGTTGGTTGGTGGCTCCTTTGAAAAGCCCAAATGCGGCCCATACTCTACTTTCCTCTTCTGTCTAATTCTTCCCAAATGCTGTTTTTCATGTTCATTTAATGCCCAAGGTATAAGTAGGAAGTGTCGCTGTAATCAGAGAATCATCCGATTTGATCCGTTCACCTTTAAACCACGGGTTCTTCTTGAACTGGGTCTTTTTCCGATCTATGCGTAGTTCGATCTTTTTTCGCTTCGTTGAGCTCGTTGATCATCGTCTTCTTCTCGTTAGTAATTTTCGAAAAGGCGAAGATGTCGTAGGTAAAACAGAGATTTTTGGAATTTTGCATTAATATATATGACCTTTTCAACCCAACCGAGTCAGATTGTTATAGTGAGCGAGTAAGTAACTTTAGGGATATTGTGTCGCTTATCGTACTCTTTTTCCTATCTGTTTGGTCGATGAAGATGCTCTGTCTTCGTGGGCCAGTTCCGATAACAGTCGGCTGGAATTCCTATGCAGTTCATAATATCACTATAGTCTAAGCCCTTAAATTATTAATGTATGGGAAATTGACATTTCCAAAGATATGAGAGAATCTATATTGAGGAGGCAATCAACAAGCTGATTGGAAAAAACTGCTAGGCAAAGCACAGTGAAAACCAAACAAAAAAAGAGTTTTTGTTCCTGAAAACTGCATAACTTCTAGTCTAGACGGAAGTTCTTCAAAAGATAACCGGTGTACTACTATTCGAGGTTAAGCTTCTTTTTCTTTTGAGAGCGCTGAATACCAGTCGGGTGTGGTCTACCTTGTCCGAATCCTAACAGAGCTCTATTAGAGCGTTTCCTGGTATTCTCTACAGGTTCACCAGACGTCGTCGATCGGAAGGTGTTAGTTTCTCCCAGAACCGGTCTCATGCCAGATTTGAAAGGACGAAGGGAGGTCCCGATTGCCTCGACACGGAGTCGAACCACAAGTGGGTTCAGTGCGTTCACCCTGTGGCATCTCTAACCATTGCGATTTGCACTGGTTGATTCAAAATTATCGTGATGAAAACAGTTAGTCCTCGCTCTCTTCTGTCACGACAAAGCTTTGTCGAAGTATAGAATTCTAGAAGGCTTGAATGATGTTATAGTTATGATTGAGTGACTATTTCGATGCAACATCATAGAATCACAGTGCCTACGAACTAGTTGACAGTTTTTCCTGGGGTTAGATTTTATCCTTAGTGTTTCGCAAATGTTTTTTGGTGTTTAAAATTATTTTCTTACTACATGTTAAGTATCAGCGTGGGCGGCTTTCACTGTATATTTGTCGTTGCTATCTTTCCGACTTTTTCTCTCATATTCTTGTGGTGGACAATTCCTCAAAGAAACTATTCTATTTCCCAAAAGATCCTCTCCTATTTCTTCACTTCTACTTTAATGCCTTTTTAAAAATACTGTATCCATGCATCATGTGCACCACACATGAAGTTAACTTCAATTTCAAAAGTGGAAAATCATTTTTTACAGTCACCCATGCTTACCTGCCGATTAGTATGTGGAAGTAGACATCGCATAGGAGAATTTGAGTATCACCACAGTTATCTAAGAAAGAAATAAAAAGAAAAGTACGTTTCGCTGCGAGAATTAGAGAGACATGGGCAGTTTTTTCATTTCCAGTTCATCCATCGGCTGCCATTAATCATCTACGATCTATGTTCTCGTGTGTTTCATTGCCTTTCTTTTGTTCATCTATTCATGAGATTTCCACAGTTACTACATTGATACTCCTTCAAGATCGATAGCTATATTTTGTACTGCGTGAATTCTAGGATTTCTACAAAATGTTTCGAAGTATCTTATTTTTCTTCTCGCTACCATTGCTGGCGTTCGCCATGGTGATATGGCCCGATGTGGTGAATGACGAAGCTAAACTTAGTCGACCGAAACCCACTAGTTGGAGTGAGAAGAGTCTTGGACAATGGTGCAGGAATTTCACTGTTAATGAGTTAGTTACTTCTTATCTTGAAAATTTACCTATTTCTTCCTATAGAGCCACACAAAAGCCTTTTATTCGAAGAAGACCAGCTTCAGGTTTCTGACATCCCTCTTTTGACAAACATCTGCTTTTTCAGATTTTTCTTTAGAAGATTCATATTTCTTTTAAATGGGAAGAAAACAGAAAACTAAGGAAAGAGGGAGTTCATACGATGAAGCTGGAAGAGTAACAGAAAGATATGATTTCTTTGACATAAAGGCCCAAGGTGTAGCAGAGCTTACCGGCATGTGAAATTGCCCTGAAGTTCCGAAAAAGAAAACAGACCATGATGGATAACTGAATTTCAGAATAAATAAATCTTAAAGCAACAGATAAAGAAGTGACCTGATTATAGAAACATGCAGGGGTGCAGAAAAACTACTTGGTAACCAAGAAACACTTGGACGACTTTCGTTTGCTAATTATGCTATCTTAAAAGGAAATGTTGGAAAGAAGACAGTGATTGTAGAACACCTACAAAAAAAATGAATGCTCCAAATTCAACCGCTTTTGAAGGTTGAAAGCCGCAAGGAAACCTAGTAATAACTCTATAAAATCCATAATAGTTGTAGCGATTTTATATAGCTTAACCACTTATCGAAAGGAGAGTGGGGGAGGAGGTTTCATTGATTTCTTATTATCGTTTTTCGATGGAATTGACGCTTATACACTTATTTGCCTAAACGCCTTAGCATCGCATGATGTATAGATCGCAGAGGACCATTCGTTTGCTTGTCGTCCAACAGTCACCGATGACCGAGTTGGAGTGTTGATTTAGCTGCGCCTTGGCCTTAACTTCTCATTGAAATGTTAACACTGGTTGGGTGTTGTTTTCCTAGAATTCAAAAACAGCCGCGCAAGAGGGTTTCCAAGTCTTCACCACATTCCTTGTGCATCACTGAGAGTTTGTCGCTCAGATGTTCCAGATCGGCAGCGTTTTCTTTAGCGGTAGCGAGTTTTGCGATTTATCCACTTACCTATTGAGGGTGATGCATCACGTCGAATCCTGATCGAAGTTTAACAGAGAGTGATAGATGACCCTAACAGTGACCCTTTGTAGAATAAGGGTCATTTTACACAGTGGCTAACGAATAATGGACAAAGTGTTTGAAATTGACCATTTTCTCAGAAATGCAAAATGGATCTTCTTTACTGAGAGATTTAGGGGTGATTGAACGCACACCTAGCCATAAATTAAGTTCGAAGCGCCTATTAGTGTATAAAGTCAACATTTTTACCCTCCGAGCCAAACCAGGTGTCAATGCATGTTCGTCTACTTCGCAGAGCTGGAAGGATGGAGGACTTGAGAGGGTGGCAGGATTGAAACCGAGGAACATGTGTGAAGATGAATATTTGTATTACGAGTCACCACTAATCAGTGCGCTACACATGCCAAAACTAGGGTCTAATTGCTAAGGTGATAACTAATTTTTCATAGATGTTCAAAGAGTTTTTGGCTTAAAATCTCTTAAGATCAACAGAACATGACTGCACGTACAAGTGAATGGAATAAGACTTAGGTATCAATGAATCGTAAGAGTACTACTCTGGTACCTGAATTGATGGCCCTTATTTTTCAGATACTATCACTCACAAAATCGACGAAGCCAATAAATACATTTATTTTTGTTTTATTTTTCTATATTGATATTTGCACTTCGTTTCCATTCCATTTCTCATTTTAATCTACACGAACATCTAAAGCAGTTTCTAAGGTCCAGTGCACTTCAGCAATACAGTAACAAGTTAAAAGTGCCTTCAATAAATTCATACTTAGGATGTGTACACCATAGTGGGTAGAAGTACTCACAGCACACACGTGGTCACTAGTCCAACCCAAAGCTCCGGAAAAACTAAGCTCATGAAAAAAGCATGGTCGACATGTCCACAAGCACCAATAAGTCATTTGGCCAGATATGCCCTCAATAATCTGTGCGATGCTACGAGTGGAGTCCAATACACAGCCTATACCTAAGGGATTGATGGACGACGAATGCTTTTTTATATAGTGATGTCGTTCAATCAGAAATTTTGCTTTTTCCTAGAAATCGTGTTCGTGAGGGTTTTTTCATGGTGATAAAGTGTAATAAGTAGTATTTGATATTGCAAAGTGTGGAACTGCGCACATTTTCTTTCACACGTCTTTTTTCTTACTGTTGGCTCCAGAATGTTCTGTATTTGTACTTAAATTGAACCAGTGTTATTTTTTTTTGCTGTAATATTAAATATTCTTTGTAGACACACGCAATGTCCCGAAGCATCACTCTTTCATCAGTTCGATTGCTGCGGCGGCAACAATACTGAATGTTGCTTTGCTCTTCAAGGATGGGTGAGCAGTACCTCTCATTCACAGTAGTTGTTGTTTTATCTTTATGCTATAAGTGTTTAACCAAAAGTATATGTTTATGCCTTAAGTTATTATTAACTACGTCGTTCTTACATAAAGTATAAAGCTGTCGGCGTTGATCAATCCCTAGGGGATGCGCCATGCATTCGACTTCGTTAAGTATCGTTGGAGGTGATTGAATGCATATTTGGCCATTATGACTGGAGGTGCCTACCATTGTATCGAGCCAGTGTTACTATCGTCCCAGATAAGTCCGTTACCAATTTTCCGACTCCGGAGGGATGGAAGGCCTGATGTGCCATGGGCGCAGAGATCAATTCCACGTGTGTGTCGCAGTGTAGCCTCCAACCACTGCGCCATACGCGCCGCTTTCTTACATAGCCTTAGTTAATGTCTGTGAGAGCCAAAAGAAATTGAGGAATATCCAGAGATAGAGCGGTTTTAAGGAACAGACATTTTCTTTCATAAAACAAAAAACACTATTTACTATCTATTTACTATCTATTATTTACTATTATCTATACTATGTTACTATGTATACTATGTATACTATGTTACTATCTATTTCGAACAGGTTTCTTGCATTTGCTCATCTATTCAAACTTTTTAGATATTCGTGGTGGGAACGCTCTTTTCCATCATGGCCATCGTTTCTTTTTCATTCTATCTACTGTTGAAGTTTCAAATGATTTGTATTGAACAGACTTATCCACCCAAAGTCATCTACGTGGACGGAAAACATTAAAGGTTTTTATATAACACATTAAACTACATTATTTTATGTCTAAAGAATCTAAGGTAGGAGCAGCTCGTCGATATTCACGGTGACGATAAACGAACGGGTGAAAACTAGTAGATGTTTTGTTTCTTGCTGATTCAAAAATTCAAGGCACTCGTAACACGAAGATTTTGAGGATTTTCGGTAAAGTAATTACTGTAGGTCTTATTAGAATTTGTAAATTAGACGACGGAAGTCAAACAGCTGGGAAACGTCCATCGTGAAACGGATTTTCACCTTTGCAGTAAACTTAATATCGTTTTGAAGGTTTTTGCTAGGCTTTTAAACAAATTCCAAGCTTGGAAAACTTGTTAACATCACTTCGATAATGGGTACTTTTGGATTTGTCAAGAAAGCTTGCGTATCCTTCAAATTTACTCCAAGTTCTTCTTGTGGTCAATCACTGATTCCTTTTTTTCCGTACTAAAATAACGTTGTAATCCATTCAGATTTCAGTTTTTGTATTCATACTAACACAATAATCTCCACTTCTTTCATTTATTGATTTTTCATCCACAAATTCTTTCCCACACTTTCTTACTATTTTTATTATATTATCGATTAGATAACACTGTCTACGGGCTGCAGATCAGTTAGCTCGCCGCCCACACTGATTGACTGTATTGTCCGTTGAAATTGTCCTTAAATTGTGACTTTCTGATATTCTATATATGATATGAAATATGAAATAAATGCAATAAAAGGCGAATTCTACGAGTGCATCCTAATGTAGAAGAGAGAGGGAGAGAGAAGAAGAAAGAGTAGGAATAATTTGAGAAATGGAAAGATTTCGAAACAGCGAACAACTAACCGCGTTGAATGATTGCTCTTTTGATGCCACCTGGCAGCTGTCAACTCGACCTTTCCAGGCTCTGAAGAAGGCGAAATTCTCCGAAAAGTCACTTTCTGCGCAAATAAGGAAGAAAGTAACAACCTTGTGATTGCTAATTGAGACAACAACGTCAATGTCGGGTTTAACCGAGTTGTTTGTTAGTGTAGAGTAGAATTGAGGAAATAATAATTCTACCACCACCTCATAGGATCGACTTTCTATTAACCTAGGCAGATTGTAACATCAATCAATATTTATTCCGTATTATATGGGATGGACGCTGAACAAAAAAAGCAGGTGGAAAGAAGCGATTTGACAATATGAAAGCATCGAGGAATAAAGGTTTTGCTATCTATCCCTATTTCTTAATCTATCCAATAATCTATCCCTTGCGAATACCCCATGCATTTGACTCTTTTCGTGTTATTACATAGATAATTTTTCTTTTATTCTACAGATGACCATTGCAATGTGACCTGCGGAGGTCTTCTGGTGCACCAGCTCAATGTCTTCTTTTCCCATACATTGACCAACCGAGGTTTTCCAATGTATCAACTTAGAGTCTTCTCTCCTCCAAATGAATTTTATAAGTTTGGTTAGCTTGTGATATGAGACCGAACTTACTACTAAATGGGTACTAAAAAGTGGCGCTAACCACTGCGTTGCATATGTCTTTGTAATAAGAAAAAATACAGAGTATTGGAATCTCATCGGCATGCAGTCATAGTCAAATTAGATGATTTAGTTTGGTGCTGATGCAGTAATGCTATTTGTTTTATTCTTTTCATAACAAACATTGTAGAGATGTATCTTAGCGTTATGTTCTATTTTCTGTGTACCACAATAAGAATACTGGATCGAACTCTGAATTGGTATCAACACACAGTCTAGAAAATGGATGGAGCCTGTTATCATGCGGAAGTAAACAGAAATTAAAAGACCGAACAAACGGGTAAACACTTTACAAAAAATTATTCAAAAAAGATAAACGAAAAACACCAGAATAGATCAGCTTAAGAAGTATCGGTCGAACGCCAACGATGGCGAAGAGAGCGACGATTTGACTTCGCAGAGGAGTTAATTCATGTTTTTTTTCGGGTCCAGTGAGTTCAAGTCTGTAGTCAATGTACTTTATTCTTTTGCTGGGCATAACTGGATCGTGAAGCAAAGAAGGCTCTACTTTTCTCCGTCGAGGATAAATTCATTCAAATAAGGAAATTCGATGGGTTTCATAATTTAGTTCCATAATCATTGGAAATCGGGTCAGGAGCTAATTGATGCTCACCTGAAACGCTTAGAGCTTGGTCGTTGATTGAGAGGGCGCGATCTCTCGACGGTACGTTTAACAGCACTAAGTGATCTTTCATCCTGCTTCCATAGCGTGTAGGCATCTGACGTTTAGGTAAGATGATAAGTCGCAGAGCTGAAAACATGGGCTCGGAAGCTGATACCACTTCTTCTTCATCACTGCATGTTGCATCTTTGAAGCTTCTTGCACCTCCCGCTTCCTTCCGTTCAGCTCAAGAAATGAGCCGTTCATTATGTTAACATCTCAACCAAGGTACACGTAGCTATAGCATGTATTCGTTGTACTAAGCATTAATAGTGCATAAAGGATAATGATGGCTGACAGGGTGTGTGAAGTGGATCCAGAGACCATGTGCGTAATGCAGGGCGCCTCGAGCTACTGCGCTACACCATTTCCATGATAATAATCTGATAGGTTCTCATGAAAAAGAGCGCATTCTATGTTTTGAATATAATCTTATAAAAAGAGAGCATTCTATGCCTTGGATAGCAGCAGAACCAAATCGTTTCTCATGGTCCTTGTTTTACTGTCGTCGAAGACCATTCTTTCCACAAGTACTCTCGAAAAATTAACAGTAGCTAAAGTAGACGAACTGGATACTAGTGGTCCAAGATGCTGTGCTTCTTCTGATTTCTCTGGATTCATAGGTTCCCAAAGTTGATCCCTTTCGTGTTTGACATTTCTTACCTGTCTATATGTTGAGAAGCACCAAGTAGCAATTTTTTGAAAACCAAAAGTGAATTTATTATCCGGATTACATCAATCAATAAATTGGTGTTTATCGAACTGGCGCTACTGAACTAGAAAAACTTAATGGTAATTTGAGATAGAGATGGTGACAGGCTCTGCTCATTGTTCGGACTCTAGAATTAAAATTATATAGGATGACTCGAATACTATAAATATATTTGTAAATGAATATTTCCTTGACTCTATGCGTCATCACATCTTATCCTGTCATTTCTTCTCTGAGGTAGCAACATTAGCAGAGGTTCCTGATTGAGGTGAATTGGTTTCACTAGGCTTCTTGTCCTTAGTCGGATCTAAAATATACTCTCACAATAAAACGTGGACACACAGCTTCATTGTGTTTTGAAGCGTCCATGACACATTTTCGACCATTTTAGATAAACGAATATCATATTATCGTTCATTCCCTTATTAACCCTGAGAGGCATTCCTGGATGACAGAACTCGATGAACACCGAGGTGTTCATCACATTGGGCAGATCTTTAATTGTGATGATTTTGATGTCTCTCTTTGGAGAAAAACAGCAAGGCCGTGCAACGACTGAGTAAAGTGAGCCACACTTGGCTACCTTCACTAAAAAAGTGCTTCATATTAGAACTCGGATGTTCTTCTTATTCAGCGGAAGCTAGCGAAAGCTACAAAGCAGTTCTAGTGAAGGGCAAGAATGAATGGAGACACTATTTGTGGACGACCTAGCAACTCGACAATTTAACAACGCATTAAAGTTCGGTTGCGGATGAAATAAAGATGAAAGGCGGAAAAGCTTTTCATTATCATTCCAGTCTTAACGGTGACTGATGGACATAACCTATATTCACTAGTCAGAGCTGATATTGCGCTAACGCTCTCGTGAACAAGTCTGTAATCTCTTTTTCCATATTATTACATACTTTCATGCAATATTTACAGCCTGCCTTTCTAGCAGTCAGAGTTGAAGTACACCGTCTTCGGATGAAGCGTTGAGTTCACCCTGATGTCAAAAAATTCTTTGCTTCTTCTTGATTTATCTCTTTCATTGAAAATGTCTGATCTCACCTTCACCTGCAGTCAACTCTCCCTTCTTCATAAGGGAGTAATAAAGTTGTGCAAGCGAGCAGGAAATGATAAAGCATGTTAAAAGGCGATTCAATTTTCTGATACAGAAAGTGAGTAGACACTTCATATTCCTCAATGAAATTCTCTAACTCCATCCCAGGTTTTGAAAGTGTTTCCAACCAACGACGGAAAATTTTTAGTTTTCCAATCAATAAAACATACGAAATACTAACTTTTTAGCCTTTAGTTCGTTGAATACTTCGAAATCAATCGTAAATAACTTGCCATCTGGTGGAGAGTCGGATGAATCAAGGAGATCGAGATCATCGAGATCGTCCTTCACGTAGTGATAAACGATTCCGGCACCGATCGCATCGCCGAGCACATTGATTGACGTTCGAGCCCGATCACTGCATTTAAAACAAAAAACCTCTAGCTCTTCTTTTTTAGCCCGAAAAATTGGAAGCAAGCAACGATGAAGTTAGAAACATGACCACATGTGTTGATGAAATTTCTCGCATAAAATCTTCACCGATTTGTCGTGTTACTACCACCTCACTGAGCAGGTGTTTATTTGCAGAACACAGTGAGGAGTATTGAAATTGGGCAAACACTCAATGATCCTATGCGGAAGTTTGTCGTGATTACTTTTTTGCTAAATAAAGCTAAAAAGGATAAAGCTCTCGGCGTTGATCAATCCCTGCGGGATGCACCATGCATTCGACTTCATTAAGTATCGTTGGAGGTGATTGAATGCATATCTGGCCTTTACAATGACTCGCGGTGGCCTGCCGATGTATCGAGCCAGTGCTGCTATCCTTCCAGACAAGTCTGGTACATATTTGCCAACCCCGTAGGGAAGGAAGGCTTGGTGGGCCATCGGCGCAGGAATCGATTCCAAGTGCGTGTCGCAATGGCGCCTCAAACCACTGCGCCACATGCGCCCCTTTCGCTAAATATAGTACGAAATTGTCATCACACCAAGGCAGTGCTGCTCCTCTAGTTCACTTTGCGCAGCAGGAACAGTTAGTGCTTATCACTAGCTGTTCGGAATATTCGGTCATTAGAGGATCAACGAGAAATACAACGAACTATAAGATCTTTTAAAAGAACGAACCACAACCTTTTCACTGTAGGTGTTCAAGAGAAGCAAAGTCGAATGTCGAAAAAGGATGAAAGTTGGAAATTTATCCCATCATGAGTTTAATTTTTTCTTTTTGGCGGTTTGTATTCAAGGACTAGAGCATGTTTAGCACCACAGTTGCCAAAAATCGCAGATCTCACGTACAGTAACCAGTCAACAGAGAGAATCAACGATACATCGTTGACTGGAAGTCCAACTGATGTCAACACCAATAACATTGTCACCAGACCGGCTGACGGCACCCCTGCTGCACCGATAGATGCAAGGGTGGCAGTAAAACTGTAAAAAAAAAACTATTGTGGTCGGAATTCTTAGAAGAACAGTGCTAAGTAAACAGCGTATGCTACTAACCTAACAGTTATCACTTGTGCAAACGACAAATCAACGCCATTCAGTTGAGCGATAAAAATAGCCGCAACCGCCTCGTATAACGCAGTTCCATCCTTTATCATAGTATTTTTACTCTTTAGCATTATTTATTCCGCCGATTTTTTCTTTCATACTATTTGGACGGGTTTCTATCACAACGCAGTGTATTTGCTTTCTTGTTTATGGTCTTTGAGGAGTGATGATGGATGTGTAAACAAAAACAAAATACCTGAGGATTGAAACTTTCAACTGAAACCCACTATCGAAAAACAACGAGTACTGAGATCGCTAACAAAGTCATTAAAAGTGGACTGCACAAAGGTACAAGTATTCGAATGTCCTTATATAAACCAGTTGCGATCAAAATATTCGAAACCTTGAAGACAGGCTTCGTTTCTTGAAAATCGTTCAATAAAAACGGAATCCTTACGGAGACATCCATTATTTTACTAGCATCATATTTATTTTTCAAATAGCTCAATACAAATGTAAGAAACCAGCTAGAAATAAGTGGTAATACATCCGTTTTTTGCTTCATAAAAAATGTCTGCTTCTTAATCGTTCTATCTCTGAGTATTCCTCAGTTTCTTTTGGCTCTCGCAGATATTAACTAAGGCTGTGTAAGAACGGGGCGCGTGTCGCGCAGTGGATGGAGGCGCCCTACAACACACGTAGAATCGATACGTGTGTCCATGGCCCACCAAGTCTTCCATACCTCCGGGGTCGGCAAATTTGTTACCAGACTTGTCTGGAAGGATAGCAGCACTGGCTCGATACATCGGCAGGCCACCGCGAGCCATTGTAAAGGCCAGATATGCATTCAATTACCTCCAACGATACTTACTGAAGTCGTCGAGTGCATGGCGCATCCCTCAGGGATTGATCAACGCTGAGAGCTTTATCCTTTCTGATCCGCATTCATATCTACTCTGCAATTCTGATTCCTCCATTGCTTGCATTCGATTCGTTTATTCAAGCCTAGCGAATGTCTCTGAACTACGTGTGGGTTCGGCATTTGTTTAAGAATTGTCGTCTTCTTTATGAATACTGGTCGGATTGATTTTTCTGGAGTCCTAGAAAGAAAGGGTGCCTGCACTTGGGTTGCAGGAAGTAAACTGCAGCAGATATATCTGGCGTCATTTTTCAGACCTCGGAAGGACGGGTTTGGTGATCCCGAGAGTGTTTCAGCGAGCACTGTGCTCGTGATGAATGGGGTCGATATATCACAGTGCTACACACTCCTGTTAGTATGATACTGTAATGCGAGCAGTTTCCTTGGATAGGAAGAAAGGATACACTTAAAAATGAAGAGTAGATGATATAGGATAGATCTAGCAATAATGTCGTTCTTGAAAATTATCCTAGATATTGGACGATTTTTTCAGTTCGAAACCTTACCATATTGATTGTGGCTCCGATAGGAAGCACAAAACGTGAAACTCTTCGATCAACGCCAAGGTTTTCTTCTACACAATGGCAGGTGATGGGAAGCGTTGCCGAACTGAATAGCTACTGAGTAGGAATTTAAGCATTCATTGTTTGTAACTTATGTGTTAAGTTTTATCTACTGAGGTTATAGAAGTGTCTAGGCGAGTGAACTGATTCTCAATTTTACCTTTCCAGGCCACAAGGAAGGCGAAACTGCCGAGACACCATCTATCGTAGAATAGTAAATTTTGTAATAACAACCACGTGTCTGCTCATCAAAAAGCAATCCTTGTGCAGTGTTCTTACAAATAGTACGAAAAACATCATTTGTCAGAAATTGTTGAATTGCTAGCGAAAAAGCACCTGGAAGAGGTTCCTATAGCTGTTATCCACGCTTGGAGAAGTCCACGCATGTATATATACGGATTACTATTCGTGGTGATGAAGAATATTAACGGAAGAGAAATGAACAGGTGTATTGTTAATCCAACTAACACCTGGTAAAAAGAATAGGTCGTCAAGCATTTTTAACTTTGATCCATGGATCTTTTTCTCTATTACGTAACAAATGCATAAATTTCAACTGAATTAGTGGGGAAGTTCAGGCTAATTGGATAGCAGAAAGGAAGTGGTACACCGCGAAAGCTCTTAGAATCGTTGGTAAGGTGTCGAAATGTATCTGAAACCTTGAAATTATAGAAGGCTCGTTGCGTCTTGCTTTTTGTGGATGAGTAGTCCGGTGGAAGAAAATCAGATTCCATTTCGTTATTGACTCTTGTAAAGACCGTGTTTCTTGGAAACCACATGAAGCTTCTATTCCGCGCTGACCAACTTCTGTCGGGATTTGCTCATAAAAATCGTGTTTTTCAAAAAAAAATTTGTACTGCGTGACAACCACAACTTGGAAAAAATATCTGTGCTTGCTATCAGCTTAGTTTGGCTGAAGTAAAACAGGGCTAGTGTTTGTCTTTCTTATTTATATGACTCGCTATCATAGTCTGGTTTACGGAATTTCCCCCATTAGGTTCAGTGGCATGCATCTGTCGTCCACGAACTCTCGGGACCTGATAGTGGGTCCTGAGGATTTCATCATTTTGATGAGTGTCGCTTAAGGTTGACCGAATTGATTCGAATTGATTCATCTTGGAGTAGTTCCACCATACTTGCCAGATTATTATTGCAGGCAGCCACTACATTTCGTGGGGTCGGAAAGAGCTTTCCTAGACAAGCGTACTACCAATATGCCCACAGTGTGGAGATAGGGATCTGATTGGCCCAGTAAGATATCGAACTAGCGACTACTGTATCTCTTACTACAGCCGCTTCGGTGCTCCTTCATAATATGCATCCAGTGGCAGTTAGGAACTGTTGTCAGCCGCGTAGTTACGTAGTAAAGTAGATGAAGTTATCACATGCAAAGTGATCATGGCACAACAAACTACCTCATATATACATATCGATATAACTACATCACAGTTGAAGGCGTACAGAACAGTGATGTGGTTAACCACTTCTATGCAAATGTTTATGAATTCGATCGTTTTTATGCATCGACCATCTCAAACCTTATATTTTCAGGATCAACTGAAGAAAAGAGTCCGGCTCATTTTTCGTTCGCTTTAGTGGCTAAGTGTGTGAAATCCATACATAAATTATGGTAGAGCAAAACCATTGTTTGAGGGACAAAAAAAGCGCTGCATACCGTGAACATATACAAGCCCAGCATTCTTGCAATGTCGGCTAGATCCTGGATCTCAAGGATTTTCCCCATGATCAAGCATAAAATTCCCAAAGGAGAATACCTGGAAAATACTCATAAGGAAAGAAAAATTCGGTGATAAAAATGAGATCTTGAGTGTTACAATGGTACGACATTATAAACAAATATATCTATAGCTGTAAATATCCAAGCAAAATCGATAGTGTAACCTGGTCGTGAACCCTCTTGGCAAAAAGAAAACATCTATTTGTTTCCCTAGAGTTCTCATTACGTATGAAACATTGTATACACATAAAGGATAAAGGATAAAGCTCTCGGCGTTGATCAATCCATGAGGGATGCGCCATGCATTCGACTTTATTAAGTATCGTTGGAGGTGATTGAATGCATCTCGCCTTTACTCGCGGTGGCCTGCCGACCCCGGAGAGATGAAAGGCTTGGTGGGCCACGGGCGCAGGGATGCGTGAGTGTCGCAGTGGCGCCTCCAACCACTGCGCCACACGCGCCCTTGTGAACACATATATAAATATATATATAATATATATACCCACAATGGCGAAATTCATGCAATATTTACTATAAAAACGTAAGAAAATAAAAGGGAAGAAGCAGGTAGAAAATAAGTTCGCAGGTCTTCGCACAAGTTATGCGGAGCCCCCGGTGAGTTATAAATTTTTCACACTTTGGTCTGAGTTACCGGCAATACTGTTCCAGTCAAATATTCATCATTATTATACCAAAATCATCTGCATGCTCGTGTAAGGAAAGGAAAGCAAGATGGTTGCAGCTTTTTTTGTAGCATTTGTTTATTCAACTATTTACAAGATCCAATGCAGGTGCGAACGATTCCACCCAACACTTGCGAGGCCATGGCTCGACCCTGTAACTAGCAAACCAGCCCTCCTATCCCACTGGTGTCAGAAAAATAGTATCAAACTTAATTCAAAGGCTCTTCCTGATCAACTTGGCGCTGATTTTGGTGTGAAGAGTTTGGATCCTTCTGGCAAAATTGTTGCGGGATTCCATGGACAATTAAACTGGCCAGCATTGGACTACATTCATGTAGTTGAGAACGTATTTACGTGGTGAGTGAATCTACGCACAAATCGGAAGAACTCCGAGAGCGATGACGACAAGGACGTATGTTTACAAAATTGCTCGTGCAAAAATTATGACACGACGTCGCACAATGTGACAATCACAGCATTCTCTTTATTCGATTCTTTTACTCGTCTCTTTTCTTTTACGGACGTCTTCGGATTCGCTTGTGGGTTCAGTTGCCAGTGGAAGACCTTGGTTTCCTCATTATTGTCGAAGAGTGATGTTGGGGCTAACCTTTTCCGAAATTCTCTACAGCTCTAGTCTACTAGAGCATTTTTAAGTGTTCACAGAGACGATCGCCAGAAATTGTGGACCGGAAAAAAACTTTTGCCTGATAAGTCTTTGTGAGAATGGAGGACCACAGACATTAGGTGTATTACACGGCATCTTCGAGCAGTGCACTTTTAGCGTCCTTCTGTAACACTGAACACGGAAGCTAATAGATTGAATATTAATCGCTGTACCCATATATTTGACAAAGTAAATCATTTTCGTATTATCGCCTCAATTCCTTTTTATTTTCATAAATGGTTCCAATAGGGCTCATGTAGGGCAATGGATACAGACTATCTGCAGCACTCACAGATTCAGGCTCGCTCGAGCCGTCGCCTCAGGCTCAACAAGCTCTCTATCCCTTCGGTGTCGGGAAGCTGGTATCAGAATCGTCTACGAGGATAGCATAACTTATTCCATACATCAATAAGCTTATAAAGTTTATTTTATAAACAAGATGTGCATCCAATCACCCTTACAATGATACAATTAGAGCCGTGTGTTTCTTAAGGAGAAGGATCATTGTTGAACTTCTTATGTTTTGTCGTTTATGAACAACGAGAACCGATTTTCACTCACCATATGACAACCATGATCAGCTTCATGACCACCTTGTCTAAGGCGACAAAGAACTGGGTCATCACAAAAGCTTCGGAACCAAGCTGTGATAGCGCAATTCCCATTGCTGTGCAGAAGACGATGATTCCTAAAATGGCACTGATTTACAGTCCTTAAGTGTTATCTATACAACTTCAATGATGCTGAGATATAACTTCAATGTTGCCGAGATATTTGCAAAACTCCGTACCGCAGGTGTCATCGATCTTTTGCTATCAGCAATCACCCGTCAACGGGATTGATCTGGGGAGCCCACATCGGCATTGAACCCAGTTAAGATGAGGCACTGACAATAGCGCGTTCGTTCCCCACCATATACACCTGCGGCCCAGAGTTTTGAAAAATATCACAGCTATCTCAGCAACTTTGTGGTTGTATTTCGCTTAGTAATTTCTCGTCTACGAGGATAGCAAAAATTAAAAAAAAAATAAAAAAAAATTTCGCTGCCGTGAAAATTGCAGTAGGCAGAAAATAAAAGGTAAAACAATTGAATACTTTCTTCTCGGTGAAGAATGTCTCCAGTGAGCAAAACCTTGACTTCATTTATAATTTGCCTATCGAGAGAAGAGGAAGAATTTTGCCTGAGGAGTTTCAAGAAAGCCTGCTAGGGTTTACCGAGCCGTTACCAATGGCACCACCGCACCACTGTGTATCGGAGGAAGATTGACCGCCTTGCAAGTATGTTACTACTAGGTCAGCAATAATTCCTAACATTAATTTAGCCGAAGCTGAACCATACACGGAATGAAAAATTAAGGACGCGTTAATTATAGTTTCCTGCAAAAAATTCTAAAATAGCTTAGCCTGAGAAGTAGACTGGGCGGATAAAGAAAAAAGCGTTCGGCGTTGATCAATCCCTGAAGAATGCGTCATGCTTTCGATTTTATAAAACGCAGTAGAGGAGAACGGACGCACAAATAGCCTGTACAATAATTTTCGAGAGCCACAAGTCTATCAACTCAATGTTTTTCTTCATCCAGACTTCTGGTAGCAATTCGCCAACCTCGGAGAGTCTAAATGCCTGGTTTGTCTTAGATGGGATATCGAATCAACGTATGTGCGGGGAAGGGACCACTGCGGCAGAATAGTCTTCACTGCTCTGTTGAATAATATACTTTAATGGATAGCTCATCGCATTAAATATTTAGGTCGCAATATTAGCTGTGAGCGCTGGTCGAATAAAATAGTCGAAAGAGCGAAGTTGTGTCATCTAGAAGAATATTAGCCAAAATAAAAATTCTTCTATCGTTTAGTTTAGATGAATAAGGCGAATTAACTTGAGCACTACAACACCATTGATTAGCATCTACTCAAATAGAGAGTGATTTTCACAAGTCATACTTATAAAGCAACTAACCAAGCAGATTGATGCCGTCCTTGTATTCCAGCACATGCTTCACGTAGTCAAAAGACCCATTATTAAGCATCTTCAGGCGGATGCTGTCGTTTACTTTCAGGACCCTCCTGCGGACGGTGACGTACTTCGTCTGGGCTTGTTGAAATGTGGCGACCACAATATTTTCCGGAAACGCGTTTCTGAAGAACGAGTCCGTTTTAAAAATTTAGAAGTTAATTGCACAGGTAAAATCATGAAAAACGTATGTTGACGATTTTTCTTAATTTTCTCAGACTACTTAAAAGGGCACCGTATTTGAAAATGCTAAAGTTCATGGAATAGGCAAACCTTAACAAATCGAGCATTGTGTCCAGCGTGCTGACTGTCCATCCTTCCGTACTTTCACCCTGGTCCTCCTTAATTTCGGGGCTACCCGGATGAATGGAGAGCACTAATATAACTCCGGTCTGGAATTCGAGTTATTACTACCTTGCATTTATTACAAGTCTTTACAAAACATTCTTTTTAAAATTTCTCGCTGAAATTTGGAGTCTTGTTAACACCAAGGAGAAAAAAAAAGGCTAAACATTTTTCTACCACTACAGTTTTAACTTTTTTCTTCAACTCTTTAACGCCACGGATCTCCATCATGTGAGGGATCTCGAGCCGGTTAGTCGCGAGGCTACGTGGCGCGTCCCCAGGTGGTGGATAGGGGGTTAATCGCGGACCAAAAGTGAACTTTGCTTCTCTGAGACGCAGGTGTATCAAGAGATGGACTCCCTGTTTCTGCTGCGTCGATTTGGCACATACTTTCTGTATTTGCTAGGCGTATTCATGCATGCGTGTGTGAATGCGTTCTCGCTTCATGCGGATTGTATTCTACGAGTCAATCCGGCCAAAAGCCTGCAATCAAGTGACAGGGAAGTATATGGGAGGCGGTTAGGAGTCGCCTCCAACAAATAAGCTCCATGTCCACTCTGGGAGAGCCTGGCAAGCTACTCGTCAGTATAACCAGCCCCCACGTTCAGAGCCCAGCAAGCTATACGTGGGTATCAAATATGCTAAACACAGTAAAAAAAAAACGGGCCTCATTCCCCTGACCCCGAAAGAGGCCCCAATTTCGCAGCGTTGTGTAGGACGAGTACGGAGAGGCAGCTAAAATCTCAGGGCCAATGGTAGCTGCCTGAATCAAGAACTATGGTGACGATCTGTACCTACAACACACGTACACTTGCATCCGAGTCCTCGATAGAGGACTTGCTCACGCAAGCAAGAATGATAAGGTACGACGTCATCGGCCTGGCCGAGACGAGACGACGCCACCCATTCAACGCTGTCTATGACACTGGAGAAGAACTGTTCCGCGGAACATGCGACAGTAGAGGCGTAGGCGGTGTCGGCGTTCTCGGCAACACGAGTTTGTCCATTAACATCGATTCATTCGAACAGCTTACAACCCGAAT
>MQTX01000253.1:103493-172542 GCA_009735665.1 Angiostrongylus cantonensis | reverse complement strand
GGGGGGGGGGGGGGGGAGGGGGTTAGAAACATTCACGTCGCTTATTTGTCTCTTTTCATAACGTCTTCGTTTTGGTTAAGCCGAATTCCGAAGAGCGAGGATATAGTAAACCTCATGCGATTCCATGAGTTTTCAGACCGTTATTAAATCATGTTTTCTTTTCTGATAGAATGAAAGCGTTGACAGTTGTGATGGCCAACCTCGTGGGTTATCTGAAGGTCAGCCACACTCTCATCACCTCGAAGCTCTAAGCAAAGCATTAATATATATGACAGGTTCGATATAATTGGATCAACACCAAACCACAAGTTGAAAATCTGCTTGCAGCAATCATGATTGTTGTATCTCATATGGGGCTGTCGTATGAGACTGGGCTGATTATGTAATAGAATATCTTTAGTAGAATACCAGCTTAGCACATACACCCTACATCACCGTCACCTATCCTGTACTGTCCAGTTCTGTTCCATATTCTCTCTCGTATGAACCACTCACTCTACACCTAATCGTGTTTCCTAAACTTAAACAAATCTATTGTACATCGCAGCTTGTACGACACTGTTTCATTAGCGTCGAATGACTCCTTGAGAATCATTTTACACTAACCTCAAATACTACAGCCTCTATTAACTTTTCTTATGATGTTCATTATATTCAACTACCCCAATTAATGCAATGCTTCGCAAAAGAGCACTTTTTAACCCTGTTTTTTCAATATCTCCACAACTTATACAACAGCTAATCAATTGAGAAGTCGTGCTCTATTTTGCGCACTGAGTGCTATTGGACTGATAAAATGGTTGTGCTACCATGTTCTTGGAGCCTAAACTAGTTGGTTGGCAGTTTTTTATGACAGATCTCAATTTATTCATTTCGTTTAAATTTTCCTATTTTAAGAAAAAAATTTCTCTTCTTTTTTAAGAGGACTTTTCACAAACTTTATAGTGTACCTTAGCTGAAAGGTTGTACGGACGGATAACAAATCCAAGTAGAACACCGATAAAAACAGATCCTATTGTCATAAACAGCAAAAGGTTCTTCTCCGCACACGATACCGCCTGAAACCAACCAGAATTGAAGTCAACTGCTTTAACGCTTTTTAAAGGTCTTTTTAATAATTTTAAACATCGTTTTGTGGGTAAGAGAAGCACAGTCAGTGGAGATGGCGTGGAAAACACGAATGTTCGCAGGTTCAACTGGAATCCTAGGCAATGTTCTTAAACTTTTCTGAGGTCACCAGATTGGAACCAGGCTTGTCTGGTTAACGCTAATTGTTGCACAAAACCCGGAACTGTTTTTGCTGAAAAGCTGTTTTAGAAACTCTTTGGGAGATCCTATCATCTTGCAATTTCTCTGGGATAGCAGAGGAATGAAGTCGACCAGCATCTAGCAACCGCTAATGAAAAAGGAGAGATCCTGAGCTAGTAGCCTCACCAATAAAAAATGAATAAGCAAATAAATTGGCGAATTTTTGCGTTAACAACATTTTATAAACGTAAAATACCTGGATATCAAAGCTTATTGACGAGCAATGCTAACGGCTCTGTTCTGTTCTCATTTGACTGCTATTTTGCATTTTGATAAAGATTGTTTTGGTAAACCCTAGATAGCAGTGCCTTGAAGTTTCCGAAGAATCGTCGCTACGAACTTTCGCGACCTCCGCGTAGAGGAAGAATGTTTCTCACCACATGGATAACTCTCTTTTAGGAAGGTGGTAACTGTCGACATATGCTCGTCGCTAGCTGTGCTTTCAAATGGGAATATCAAACTTCTTACCAATCCATCGTTTGAACTTGCTGATTTGGCACCTTCTTTGATAGTCATCCTGGTTAGGGAATCAGAAAATTCGCAACTATGATGGAAAGCAATTGACCGCTTCCAAAAATGGGTCTATGGCTTCCAGAGGTGGTGCTGGCAGCACCGGAAAGAGATGCGGAATATGCTGAAATGACCGAACACAAGCTAGTAGACACAATTTGTTATCTGAAGTTTATCTCAAGCTGTAACACTAAAGTTTGAAAACAGATATGCAATTCTAGTCGCGTATTGTTCTACCTCAACCGAGGTTGATTCAATGCTGAGGGTGCTTTTTCTCACTTTAATGTTAAGCGCCCAGATCAAACGAAAAGAAAAAGAGAGAAGCCTTGAGTGGCGGATGACACAGAACTTCGTCGAAGGGTTTGAAAATTTAAGAGGCTCAAAAATTCTACTGTGAGCCATCTTCTTAAGGAGTGATTGTGCGTCATCATGCTGAAAGAAAACTTTTTTCGCCGAGTTTATACTCTTTGGGTCTTCTTCAGCAATTGTAATATAACCAATATAATGACTCTTTAGGCCATTGGAGAACCACCGATAAATTTTTGATAACTAGAGTATTCGAGAAATTTATGAATTGAAAATTTGACCTACGATAACGATTTCGAATTTTTAAGCTTTTTTTGCCGCAAGGATAAAAATAATTTTTAGACAATCTCTTCTAATTCTAAGTGCTTTTAAGTTCCAATTTAATAGAATATTGCTGAGGTAAAAGGTTAAAGGAAGAAGAGTTTGGTTGTGATAAATCACTCGAGGATACGTCATACGGTTGACTTCGCCTAGCACCATAGATGTGGCTTACCAATGTACCCAATGAGGATCTTTGTCTTCAGAAAAGTCTACTTCGAATTACTACCACAATGGTGCTGAGATGTTTGCAAAACTCCGGACCGCAGGTCTCTGCGGTGGCGAACAAATGTGCTTTTAGCCTTTCCAGAGGCTAATGCGTTCACCACGACGATGCGGGTCCTCCGTTTCGTCTGTTTCTCAGTTAGTTCTGTTGATCAATGCCATCAGCAATCATTCTAAACGAGATTGATCTAGACAGCCAAAATCGTCACTGAACCCAATTAAGGTGAACGCGTTAGCTCCGGTACACGTTCGTTCCCCACCGCAGACACCTACGGTTCGGAGTTTTGCGATTATCTCAGCACCATTGTGGTTGTATTTCGCATTATACCTTGCCATGCAAGAGTGTTTTAGGCACCAATTATAAGTTAATATTGTGACTTCTACTTCGAATCTTCGAACGACGTCGAGGGAGTGAAATGTTTGATGATCTCGCGGTGCGGATCCAACCTGCAAACGATCCGTTGTGTATCGCACCATTCCACAGAACTGCGCTACACACTCTCTATAGTAAAATGAGTAATAAAAGATATTAACAAAAATGCAGTACCCTCCAACATTGGCATTGGCATCATATTTGAAGACACCTACACCAAATGATTCGTGAGCACCAAAATCCAAGCATTTCGTTACGATGTTATAAACAAAGCTTGTAACGTGTAGGAAAAGATATGCAGATTCTACTGACTTTCATCTTAACTGAAAATGCTCTCTACAAAAGCATACGTATTGTTAGGGGTAAGAGTTTAGCATTCGAACCATAAATGACCTAAGCGATCTTTGACACACGATGCAACACATCAGTCGTTTGTAAACTTTTTTAATTTTCGAATATTGGGAACCTTTTTCTGGAGCCTAGTAAGTAGTTGACTAGCTTAGCTTAGGCAGCTAAATGCTCTATATTTGAACATGATATTGGGATCACAATCTTTGAGTAACTGCTTTGTTTTACTATGGTAGGTGGTTTATCTTATCGACAGTATTCCAATTAGTCAGGATCCCATTGGTAGGCGACGAAGTGTACAGTAAGAAAAACTCCCAAGCAGCAAAAAATTCGACAAAAATGAAATCCTTTCCGTGTCTCGCCCTTCTCGCATGAGCAGGTTCTCCAACCCAATGCTATTTAATCATCTCCAAGCAACTTAAATTAAGTGCGGCTTACTTCTACTGACACCGAAGAGCTTTCGATAAGTCAGCGAGTCCCTACAGCGAACAAAACTATCATGCAACAGGAACAAATGCAACCATTACTGTTACAGTCTCGAATCACAATACTCGCAGATGGAGGCGAAGCGACCCAGGTGAATTTTGTTCACCTGTGATATTTCGCGCTTACAAATTTAGAATTGTGAAGTAACAAGTTGTAGACAATCACAAGAATATTCATTCACCGGATTACATCAATCAGAACACTGGTTTACATCGAATCGACGCTGCCGTAGACAAAACTACACAAACTTAGTTGCAGATATTCTATAGTAAATTATTTATAAAGTTACAGGAAACCAGTACATATGACAAATCGAGATTGTCATCATATTACGCTCATTTTTGAATCAATGGATACTCTTAAGTTAAAGTTGAGATATTGCTCAGGATGATTCAAATACGATAAATGCATTTATAAATGAATACTTCCTCAATTTCATCCATAGTCTCATCGTGTCTTGTCATTTATCGTCCGACATCGTTACGCTTGTGTAAGTTCCATGCAGTGGCTGCTTATCTTCGGGCAGTTCTGAAATACATAGTAACTATAAACTATGAGTACGTAACTTCAACGTGCTTCAGAACAGCCATGACAATTTCCTGAAGATTTACTTACTAGGTAAGCGCACATCATCACACCTATGGTGGTTCCTAGTTTCGAAAAGCTTAAGATTTTTATGCTTTTCACCTCCAACGAGCAATTGGAGGCTATAGAGTAGCTCTGTTGCTCGACAAGGACAAATGGAGACTTTATTGGAGAAAGACCTAATAAACAGATGATTAACGTCATTTAAAGTAATGTAGGTGATCTTGTTCTTTTTGTTCTTAGGTAAAACATAAAAGGTCATTAAGCGGGTGCATCGTGTTCTCAGTCTCGCCGTCATGCGCCAACGTTTTCGTGTGCCCACGAACCGCGCCGGTCGTTTTCTCCGGCCCCAGGGCAGCACGCGAGATTCTCTACTACCTATAAACGTTTTCTTTTGAAGCCTACTTTTATTTGGATTAGGAGAATATTGTGTTGTGGATGACTTCCAGTGAACAAAAAACCGGCAGCGGATCCAGTGATGGATTCCAAAAATGTAAAGCAAATATAATGCTTCTTATCACTGAAGATCCTAAGCACAATTGACAGTGGATGGACGTCTAATTGTAGAAAAAATAAAGATAAAAGAAACAAAATATCCCCGCTATCATTCCAGTTCCAGTGGTAAATAGTGGATGTAATTGATATTCATTTGTCAGAGCACCCTGCGCAACACATCGCCAAGTCGTTAGCAATCGTTTTTCTTGCATCGTTATAAATTCTCATGAGAGATTTGTAGCTGCGGTTAGCTGTTCGGCGATGTGATATGCCATAGTCGCACCAACTAGCAAGTTCTTTCTCTTCCCAAAGAAATCCTCGGTTTTTTTCAATCCATATCTTCATCGAAGACCTTCTGATCTTGTGGTTTCCTCTCTTAGCCTTTCCTACTTTTAGGAGGGAGAGACAAGGTGTGTAAGCGAATGGAAGTTGATGAATCGGTGGTCGATCATTCCATAAGTTAGCAATCGATGTACTTTGATTTATTGATAACCGTAACACATCTCAAGTTATTGATTAACACATTATACATAGTGTTGAGTCGATTTTTTACAACCTTTCGTTTAGCCTTAAAAATTTCCATGATTGTAACTTACCCATTGAGAGAGTACGCATCGGATGAAGGCGATCGTGAGCGATGAGATCTTCTTTCACATAATAGTAAACGATTCCGGCACCGAACGCATCTCCGAGCACATTGATAGACGTACGAACACGATCTCTGCGCGAAAGAAGAATTCGAATCACATTTAGACAGAAAAAAGTTGCTAGTCGTTTTTTGGCTCAATCAAGCAGAATCAAGAAATAATAAAATTAGGAGTCATTTGCAAACATAAGGCTGGAAACGTTTTGGGTGTCAAACTGAGGAGTACAACGGAGTTTCGCCTCTCACCTTAAACACTCGAGATCAGAATGAGCTTGGCATTTTTGTCTGGCATTTAAGCAAAGAGTAAACCTATGCAGCGGTAAAGTCCAGCTAGCTTGCTTGGTTACATTCCCACCAAAAAAAAATTAAAAAAGAACAGTGCTTTAAGAGTGTGATACTCTTTGCCTCCCTTGTGTGACTCCTGTACACGATGATGGCATCTATCATTGCA
Organism: Angiostrongylus cantonensis; assembly: GCA_009735665.1. Classification (NCBI taxonomy): domain Eukaryota; kingdom Metazoa; phylum Nematoda; class Chromadorea; order Rhabditida; family Metastrongylidae; genus Angiostrongylus; species Angiostrongylus cantonensis. The sequence goes on along the minus strand of MQTX01000253.1, from coordinate 166,491 downwards.
ACCGCAGCAACATATTCAACGATTACCAGGATGACAGGTAGTAAAAGTAATAATAAAACAACAAACGTAAATATAAGTAGCATTTTGGACGTGGTATTAAAAAAAGGAAAATTTGGAAAAAAAAACCTCAAGATGAAGTTGTTCATACTACTGAGATGATGCTGAGATATTTGCAAAACTCCGTACCGCAAGTGTTTGCGATGGGAACAATTATAGTAGTTAGTAAATAAAAAGGTTAAAATTGTGATTTCGACTTCAACCTCAATTTAACTAGGTTCGTTGCCGATTTGCCCTTCCTAGATCAGTCCCGGCGACGAGTGATTGCTGATGGCAGAAATCGATAGAACTAGTTGAGAGACAGGAGAAAAGAAGGAATCGCATCGTGTGGTGGTGAACCTCCCCGGAAAGGACAAGTGCATGTTCGTTCCCAATCGCAGACACCTGCGGTGCGGAGTTTTGCAAATAACTCAGCATCATTTTAGTTGTATTTCACATAATACCCTGCAGCTGAAAATTATAGTAGGCAGTAAATAAAAAGGTTAAGATTGTTCATACTGTTACAAATTTCATTTTATGATGTTTTATATTCGAGAACAATTGGAGGACATTCAGCATTGCAGCTTACAAAAGCTGCAGAGTGTTGACATTTTATTCACTTTTATTATTATTTTTTTCACGAGTATATGACGTGAAGTACAAGCTGTCGAATATTGTCACATTTGGAAAATTTGGACCGCAATCAGATCGAACTCGCGCTTACCCTTTTTAGGTGGTCACGTGTTACCCACTGCACCACTGAGGCCCCTGCTTCATCTTTTGTTGTGCAGTTCGATTTTGTAAAGTTTATAGAAACAGAGATTAGTGTAATAATATTCATATAATAATAACCATATGATTTATGATGAGTAATAATTATTTTGCAATGCAATCCAGTTTGGCAGTTTTGCAATTTCGCAAAAATCGTAGAGCTCACTTACAGTAGCCAGTCAACAGCGACGATTAACGATACGTCTTTGACTGGTAGTCCTACTGCTGTTAACACTAACAGCATTGTCACTAGACCGGCCGATGGTACTGATGCTGCACCGATGGATGCAAGAGTGGCAGTAAGACTGCAAAAAAGTTATACTGAAGAGGATGCTAAAAGACAGCGGGACCTCCTGTAGTCAACTTGTGACCGACCTGACAGTGATCACTTGGGCAAATGTCAAATAGACACCATTCATTTGAGCGATGAAAATAGCCGCCACTGCCTCGTATAACGCAGTTCCATCCTTTAAGTAATGTTGCATTTTTTTACACTTATTTTTATACAAATTTTTTCCCGGACTTTTATACATTTTTTCTACCACGCTATGATTCATCCCTTTCTTCTTGTGTGACAAAGTGGTGAATCTGTGGAAGGGTTGTAACAACTAGAGGCCAACCAAGTTTATAACAGCGTGAAGCAATGAAATCTCTTTTAAGGCTGTTAAAATAAAGTTACTTGAAAGGTTTACATGTATTCAGACTTATTTTTGTTACTAAATTATGACCAAAATAAGTCCCATGACCGACTTTCTATTAACCTCGGCATTGATCAAGTAATTCTTCGTATTCTTGCTGACCAAGTAATATGATCAAAATGCCTGATACAGGTGTTTTTTTTCTGGTTTTTGGAAAATTGCTAAATGAAGAGAAACATTTTGCCTGGATTTTACATTCTCGACATCTTTATACAAAAGGAGAAAAAAAAGTTTCGTTTGAAAAGATGAAAAGGACAAATGTAAAGGTAACGATTAAAGTACAAAATTAAAACCGTTCTAAAAGTCCGCTTAATTACCCAAGTTTCAGATAAGTTCATTGTGTTTATAGTGATTGCGAAACCATACCATGTTGATAGTAGCACCGACAGGAAGTACAAAACGTGTAACTCTTCGATCAACGCCAAGATTTTCCTCCAGGCAATTGTAAGTGATCGGAAGTGTTGCCGAACTTAATAGCTATTAATCAAAGATTAACAAAAAAAAAATAAATCCCACAAAGAACGATAGGTGGTAGTGGGTAGAACGCTTTACAAAAAAAAACCTGGAAGCGGTTCCAAGAGCTGTGATCCACGCTTGAAGAAGTCCACGCATGAATGAATACGGATTGCTTTTCGTTGTGATGAAGAATAGGAATGGAAGCGAAATGAGTGAGTGAACAGCTAATCCAGCCAAAACCTGACGGAAACGATTATCGGGCAGATATTTTCTTAAATTCTTTCGTGCGGACTTTTCCATATTGCTTAAAAGATGAATAAACTTAAACTGGACTGCCAACGAATGTGTTGGGGTTTGGTGTGCTGCTGAAGAAAGTGTTGGGCACTAAAGCTTTTTGAGTATGGGGTAAAATACCAATGTGTCTGTGCACCTATGCTCAAGACTTTCTGATATTGATATTTTAAAGGTAAGGACGAGAATTTCATTAAAAAAATACTCGCAACATAACGTTTACTTTTTTAGTTACTGCCCACTTCAGTTTTCACGGCGGGGTATTATTATGCAAAATCGCCCACAACGATGCTGAGATATAAGAGATAAAAAACTATCCGAGAGAAACGCAGAGCTAGGGCCTCCGAGGCGTGTTATGTAGTGCGTGAGCCCCAAAAAGGAAAATCATGGTTCGATCTGGCCCTGGGTCCAAATTTTACGAATATTTCAGTATCGTTTTGATTAAATTCGCAAAATACTTTGATTGAGGAAGAGAAGTGAATAACATATATGGTGTGACAGCTAAACAAAGTAGTGGAGAACCTGTCATACAAAGCACCTTTAACACAAAAAATAAGGCCATTATAAATATAACTATACAGGTTATGACAGTACCGAGAAGCAGAAGGAGAATTGTCGCTCATGGTGTCGTGAATCTGACTTTTCTCATTTCTTCAGGACCTCAATGCTCACATGATCATAGCTATTTCAAGAACAGTACAGACTTGAATGAGATAGCTTTTTTGCTTAGTGTACCGGAACCGATGCATTGTGCACGGTGTCATAAAGAAAATCTATTACCTATCAGCTTATTAACGTAAATTTTTTTTGTCTTCCCAGAAAAGTCTGATGCCAATTTGCTAACTTTGTAGAATAAAAAAATTTAGCTAATCAAATGGATGTGATCGAATCGATGATTACGTGCATATTCTCTCTGAACGCTACGACGCCAGTACCGCAATTAATCAAATTTTGGTCGACAACAAATTGGAGAAGGGCAACGCACCGTAAACATATACATGGCAAGCATTCGTGCTGTGTCAGCGAGATCATGGATTTCAAGAATTTTTCCCATGATCAAGCACAAAATTCCAAATGGAGAATACCTGAAAAGTATCCTCAGGTAGAGAGAATTTCAGCGATTAAATGTGTGAGAAGTGAAAATGAAGATCTATAGAAAATTGAACAAATTTGCATAAAAAACCGACAACTGGACTCGTTTGTTACTAAAAAAAACGAACTCTTTTCGTAAGGATGAAACCTTAAAATGGCAAAATCATCAACCTTATCTGTATAAAAATGTACAATAATTCTACTCAGGTATGTTAGTAGTAACGAGTGAAAAAAGAACGAAGGGTGCATAACTTCGCCTTCTCCAAGAAGGGATTAACACCGAGTTGCAAAGGTGTTGCGCTCTATTCTAAGATGCTATAGGATCGCTACTGGACTTTTTCTAGCAGTAGAAAATTATATTTTATTCTATTTTAATTATTCGAAATATCTCATCTTCATATCCGCTATCCTGATCTCACCGCTTCTTTCATTTGATACATTTTCTTCCATCCATCACCCACGCAGGTGTTCGGAATTTTTTGGCTCCATTGTTTCTTCAAGATTTGGTCTTTTCTGTGAATTGCCTTGAATTTGGTTCGATCGATTCTCCTTGAAACCTAAGATTGCCGACTTAGGCCGTTTACAGATCCTCATCACATCCAGTCATCGGCCTTTGGCGATTAGAAAGAATGACTTAATCGCGTAGAAGTTTGATAACAACTTGCCTATTTGCGAGGATACACGCTTCGTTGGTTCAGGTCAGGGTTCATCTAATAATCTCTAGGCGCAGCGTACACTGCTCTTCTTTTGTAGCAGTAAAATCGAAGCTAATAAATGAAATATTTGTGGTAATCAATATGCGTTGAATTATGTGAATCCACTTCCAACTTTTCAGGTCGTAAAAAAGTGCCGAAATGACTACCGAATAGTGAACAATGTCATGCGAATGACTCTATGGGCAATCCGAAAGCGCATTGAAAGGAAACATTCCGTCTGTTTTTCTTCCTAGTCTGAACTGAATTGCCCTGATTCATTACTAATGTTCCTAAGAAACACAAATTTTCAGTAATGGAACAGAATGGTTTGTTTTTTCATGGCAGGGTGCTACATGAGATACAATTACAAGGATGCTGAAATATGAGTAAGACTCTTAATCTTAGGTGGGCTTCGATTTCTTCACATACTATACACTAACTGAGATCTCTGCTTTGCCTTTCTTTCAGGCGTTTTTATGCAATAACGGTGATATCAGCAATGACCCGTCAATGGGAATGATCTGGGGTGCACAAATTTGCACCGAATTCAGTTAAAATGAAGATGAAGTCAAAATCACAGTGTTTAACTTCTTACCCATGCCCAATATTTCTTTCTTGTGAAGAACATATTACTAGTGGTTGTGTTTCATATAATACTCTACCATGAAAAAACTGGCACTGAATAAAAGGTCAAACATCAAAAAAATCATTTATTTTCGTAATTTTCTTATTCATTCCTTATTTTGGGTTCCCGGTATTATTCCCGTTGATGGGTGATAGCTGAGAGTGCCATTTGAGTGATGAACTGGTGGAGAGAAATGCAACGCAAGGGCACAGATTGTGCAGTGGACATGAGCCAATGGAAAGGGTAGTCGGGGTTCGAAGTTCAGGTGGGGCTCCGAGTTTTGCTATTATCTCATCATTATTGTTGTTGTATTTCACATAACACCATGTTATTAGAAAAATCATACGCACTAAATGAATGTATAACTGTTTGTTTCTTCTAAATCTTTGTGAGAATCACTCAACCTTTTAAATAGTTGTTAAAATCAGTTAAAACTCTTGTGTCATGTAGATCTTTACGAAATCAAGTGTGTTCCAATAGTTGACCGTATTTTAGCAATCGCTTCAGTTTCTACGACTTATGAGCTACAACGGAAGGTAAGTGTAAAGCAGTGGTTAGAGATGCTCTGCAGAATACACAGGACCATTCGCTGGTTCAATTCCGAACCCTCGCTTTACTAAGCCATCGATCTCCCTGGGTGAGAAAATTGGCAAGAGACTTATGAGGGAAGATGAAAATACTGAAATAATGATGAATCGACAATCCATTGCAAGTTACTGTGAAAATCAAACATGCATTTGTTGACCACTACGATTCTATGAATAGGACTGAATGCGCAACGCATCATGCAGTGATTGCTCAAAACTGAAAACTTTATTCCGTACTCTTTACGAGCCGCGACCAACTTATTTCACTCACCACATGACAGTGATCATGAGTCTCATAATCACTTTATCCATGATGACAAAGAATTGTATCATCACATCAGCTTCAGCACCAAGTTGTGATAGTGAGATTCCCAAAGCGATACAAAACACGATTATTCCTAAAATAGTCGGTTTTCGGAAACGTGGAACCTTTCGCGAATAGCTATTACAATTCACAAGCATTGTTGTCTTCTTTTGACGGACCATGTAACCAGACTAAAGAACCACTCATAAATAATCGTTTTGCCAACAAAAAAAAATCATGCCGGTCACTCGGTACCATTTCCATAGATTATCATGGATTCTAAAACGATAGCATCGCTTTGATTCCCCTATTTGAATACTTGGATGGCCTTCTCCAAATTGACTCCGCAGGCATTTGAAGACGATTTGTGCGCTACGTCGAAACCATGGAATAGAATGGAACGAACAAAATAAGCTATTGTCTGAGTCCACCATGAAGACCACGACCATTCATGTCAAATGACAATTCCAGAAACCGACCAAACGCTGGACATTGCGACCAAACGTTGGACATTGGATTTCTCCCATGAAGGGACAAAGATGTAGACCATCTTAAAGTAAATCGAAGATTTTGCCTTGCCGATGTCCTTATTGTGCCAAAACTCAGTACGGAATCAGATCATAAAACCACTGTCTTCGTGAAAGTTTCTATTTTTAGAACAGAGAGAAGAAAGTGGCTCAAAGAGCACCCGACTCTGAGCCCATCTTTTCGACCTCATGATTCCTCATGCCTTGTATGCATAGGAGTGGTGGTTGCTACTTAAGCAGGGTGGAATATCACTCAGCGTTAGGACGAGCCTTCGGCAGCAGAATGATAGGAAAATCCCGTCTCATACAGGTGAGGGAGAGGTTTCGAGGATCCCACCTACGTCAACAATAAAAAATCAAGGACACCGTTCTTTACGTCAAGCTGTAGAAGGTGAGGTGGTTTTTAATGCGTCATAGCTACAAACAATGGCGAGAAGCCGTTAGTGCGTGGATTTCCCGAGATACCAAACACACAGTATAAAGACCATCGCCCCGACGGTCGGAGTTCTTCACTACAAGCACAGAAAAATGATATGACGCTTAACGAGTCTTTGAAGGGAACGGAAGCCAATGGGCTACTCTTTTGTACGACAAGGAGCAGTAGAAAGATTGTTGTCGCGCGTTCAAGTTACTCGACAGCCAACAAGACGGCATGTGATACAAATAATTTTGTATTCAGCGTATTTCAGTATTTTTTGTATCAGGCAGTTTCGAGCGATAATCAGAACTTATAATAAAAATGGGTAGTTTTTTAAGCGATGCACGTCAGATGTTGTGCGAATTCCACCTAATGTTTCATTCGACTCCTCTAGCACCATTAAAGTCTTCGAATTTTCCACCAGGATTCGTGAGCTGTTTTTTCTTTCGTGAGCTGAGACGATTTTTATCTTTAAAATGTTCTTAGGTGCTGGTAAAGTCAGTTATCCTTGGAATACTGGGATGGCGCATGCAGTGTTCACGGAATATTCAACACATGTATACGTCAGCTTTTATAAATAGGAGAGTGTGAGCCTGATTTCAGACAAGTATGTTCAATGTCCTCAAAACAGCTTGCCTCCTCAACTTGGTTGGAGGGTATTCCTTGGTGTCGGGTTAAGATGCACACCGAAGGCATTCATTCCCTACCAGAGCCTCCAAAGTCGAGAAGGAGACCAGCGATTCCATCAGGAAGCCCAGCCAAGAGTAGCTCAATGCCAGGATCTGCCACCGTCCTGGCAACAAACTATTCGCATGGAAGCAAATCTCTCTTTGATTCATAAGGGTGGCGACTGCCCGTGGTGGTGACGACTGGGTCAGACTTTTGCCTGGCTGACCTCGGGACTCCAGAGAACCACAATGGCTAAACCAGCGAAACTTCGAAATAATAGAGATTGTGCTGGGACCGCACAACCAGTGAGGACAGTTCATCCAAGTATCCAAGTAACTATGTTCAATATCTCGATCTCAAAGAGACGGAAGAATAGTTAATCCATGGTGAACTCGAACTGGAGCATTGTGTCTATTGAAATTACCACTACAGTTTTTGTGCTCCAATAATGAATCAGTAGACAAAAATTGGATTTTGTTTGCCATACATAGTGGACGACGCTTTCTTTTCGCTAATCAGAAGTAATCTTCGTTAACTGGAGGTCTTGAGAAGTAGAAAACTCGAAATATTTTTTCGTGAAAAATTGATCTACTGTTTCAGGAAAATGTAATGAGTTCTCTGAAATGCTGTCTTCATTTTAAACCCATTTTAAAGCCGAATTTTCAAAAGAAGCTTAGTTCTTGTTCGAGTTGAATAAGAGAACTTGCACCTGTTTGCAAGAATGCCTGGATTCCGGTAGTTTTTAGACAAATTTATTGAAAGACAAAGCTGTTTTTAGAGATGCATCAATATACAGCAAACCATTCAATAAAAGCTGAAAGGATAAAGCTATCGCTGTTGATCAATATCTGAGAGATGCGCTGTACATTCGGCTTCATTAAGTATTGTTAGAGGTGATTGAATGTATATCTGGGCAATAGAATTACTCGCGGCGACCTATTAATATATCTAGTCAGTATTGCTATCTTCTCAAACAAGTCTTGTGCCAGTTTGCTGACCCTGAAAGGATAGCAAGGTTTAATGAGATTGGAGAGCGGGTTCGAACCTATGTGCATTGCACGCATCTATAACCACTGCGCCACACGTGCAGCAAAGATTATTCAGTAGGTCCAAAAATTGACTACCTCAATCATTTGTAGAAGTGTCTACGCTGAAATATTTGCAAAAAATCTGAACCGCAAGTGTTTGAGGTGGGGAACGAACGAGCCATTACGCTTTCCGGAAGATATGTGTTCGTCACCACACCATATGGGCCCGGAGTTTTGCAAATATCTCAGCATAACTATGGTTGTGTTTCATATAATATCCTGCTGTGAAAAAATTCTAGGAGGCAGCAAATAAAAAGCCAAAAATGTCTATTGTTTTCATCAAAAAATCAGAGCCCTTGTCCTTTCACACATAGTGCAGGTCCACTTGCCCCGAAGCACCTACGTAGCTTGCAGTACAGCTCAAGCATTACATGTGAAAAAGCAAGAGATAAAGCTTTCGGTTTGGGTGTTTTAGAAGAGGCTGCATGCACAATGGCTCTATAGAATAAGCTGGGAGACATTATTAATATGTAATTCGCATTATACTATAACGATACACTAGTCCTCAAAACTCTGGAAAATAACGCAATTGAATGATAAATTACCGCTTTGAACGGATCAGTTGAGGATCAACCCATGGATCATCAGCTTTGTCCACATGTTGTGTCAGCTTTTTCGACCACCCAGTTGACACCTCATTGACGAGCATTGGACGAAGTTAATTTATTTTACAGCACAAATGGAAGTGCGAATAGCTCAATATAAGAGATGTTAGCCAATAATAATAAGGAGCTGGTTCGACACCACCCTAGGTTTCTGAAGTCTTCTATACATCTGGCATCGTGGAATTAGGACAAGACCTATCTGGGAAGGCCAATCTTATCTGCAAACGCTGATGATGAAGACCTGAAATGGCCTAGCTCGTCTAATCCATGATTCCGAAGCGAATCGACTTGACAAGCATTCAACAACGCTTATTAAGAAGACCAAGATATAGCGGCCGTAGCAAAGCATACTGACAAATTCGAAGAAGCTTGCGAACTATGGCGAACGAGAGAAAAAGAATCGAATGAAAGTACTACGATCAGCGTAATATATGATGGCTAGTCACGTTTTAAATGAACAACACTAATTAGGTTAAGCACTATAACACCATTGAGTAACGCTTAAGCAAAGCGAGGACATTCCTCGTAAAAGTAACGTCATCGGAGTAACTAACCTAGCACGTTGATGCCGTCGTTGTATTCTAACGCAGCCTTCACATAGTCAAGAGTGCCATTGTTGAGCATCTCCAGATGCATAGTATCGTTTATTTTGAGAATCTTCGGACGAATGGTGACGTACTTCGTCTGAGCTTGTTGAAATGTGGCAGCCACAATGTTTTCCGGAAACATATTTCTGAACGACGTTTATTTTGAAAGAAAAGAATGTTCTGGGAAAAATCCTCATTGGAGAAGTTAAAGATTGTGAGCGAGAAGTGCTACAATTTTTCGCATTTCATTTACAGTTGAATGGGAAGCTTATAAATAAATAACGACTTTAAATAGTACTGAAGTATCTATAATGAACACACCTTAACAAATCGAGTAACGTGTCCAGCGTGCTAACTGTCTTTCCCTCCGTACCCTCGCCGAGATCTTCCTTAATGCTTGGATCGCCAGGATGAATGGACAGCACCAGTATGATTCCAGTCTAGAATTCCAATTGTTATTGTGCTCCTGTCATCGCGATGCAAAATAACAGGACAATATTTCACTGTGAAGCTATCAGCACAGCAAAAAAAAAACCAAAGGTTACAAAGCATATACCTTACAAGAATTTCTCTTACACTTGTTTAGTTCCTGAGAAGGAATGAACCTTGCTGCCCATTTTTTTATTACCATGAAACTGAGAAGCAGTTTCGTTTTTTTTAGAAACATTAAAAACGCTAGAAAATCCAACACTCTTCATCAGTGGTTTTGACTTAGTGAGAGAAAATAGTATGTGATACATAGGAAATGATTTGTAGAAAACACCTGAACAATAGAGAATACAGAAGGTCTAAGCAACTTAGAAACCTCGATCAAATCTATGAAACGGAACAGCTCACTTTACTCCAAAAACATCTGAATGGCAACTCACAATTACAGCAACAATTGTAGTGACAAAATAGTAGGTAATCGCCAACGTTCCCATTTTTCCGGACTGTTTTGCGTCCAGTTGTGAAAGACCTGGAAAATTCAAACCTTAAACGATGACCAAGATTGGACCAACGATATTTTCTACGTGTTTTATTTTATTATTTATGTATATTTTTTTAACTTTCATCACTTCCTTCTGGTGTCGCGGAACCCTTTTCGGTGATCGAGGAGGAAAGGGAATGGACAAAAAGAAAATTGATGAACATGCCAAAGAATGGGCTTAGGTGACAAAAAACGGCGATTTCTCTCCTGAAGAATAAGTTCTTAATAAGACAATTTTAGAAGAAAAAATCCAAAAATGCAGATAAAGCCGATTAGTTTATATTATCATTATTATTATTAATATTATTATTTTATTTTATATTTTATATCCATATTTATGAATGAATGCTCATGCTAACCTGAGATTAGAGAACTAATAATAAGAGGGAGAATCATCATCTTCAACATCCTCATCAGCAACTCTCCAGGGAAGCTCACCAACATGACCGTCTGAATCGGATGTATTAAAATCGCACTAGCTCGGTAAAATAATGAGTATTATAGAAGGATATTGTAAAGTTCTTCGCTTCTATATTGTCGTTGAACGGTCCGTCATTTTTTCACAACTACTGTCGCTGTGGTTTTTCAATTCAAGTATTTGGAAGACCGCACGAAGAAATCATAGCCGAAAAGATACTTTCCTCGGAACTACATCTCTGCGAAGACCAGAGTACAGCCTTGCAAGGTTATCAAGACTCCAGGAAAGATCAAATTGCTCAAGCAATTAGCCAGGCTCAGCGACCCGTACACTGGGTGCTTCCGTCAATAATGTCACTCGGTGAGACGGCCGGTAAGAGGCCACACAATTACGGGTTACCCAGGAGGTTACCGCGACCCAATCTGACTAACACGTGCACGACATGCTATGCATATTGTTGCTTGCTTTGCACGTACATTAACACTCTTCTCAGTTCATGTGATTGCACATCAAGAAACAAAAACCGGGAAGACCGACATACGCCAATTAAACAGCGAGACTCTTGTCATCAGCAGATAGAAGATCCTGTCACGAAATGTCGGCGGCGTAGGATTTGTCGTCCACCTATCCATCGCCCATCTTGTCAACTTGTACTAGATCCTTTCCCTTCGCATGGCTGCTTTACGTCTTCAGCCAACGCATCATAAGAAAATCACTACCATAAGTTGCTACTTACCGACCAGTGAAGCTAATGAGTACGAATCAGATGCGTTCAGATGAAGGAAGTTATCCGCAATAATAGAGCGTATTATAAATTCGTTGTCGGAAACTTCACAGTCAGAATAGAAAAGGCCAACTTGAGTGAAAACAGGATTGGAAAATTTGGATATGGAGAAAGAAATGAAAATGGAAACCGTCTTGCAGAACACCGCTGGACATAAGGCTCTCTTAACGGCAAGACTCTTACGGAGATCGCCCATATTTTGACAAACAGAAAATGGATTCTACTAATCACATCGATACCCCATCACTTTGTGCTGCGTCTGATAGCCGCTTTTTTCTTCCAAAATTACGAATCATCCGTAAGCTGGAAAAGAATTATGCCAACGACCACGAGGAAAAGATTAGATGTATATGACGATAACATTCTGAGCAGAATCCTATTTTAGCGTGACTGACAGATCAAAGAAGATTCGGCCAAAGACAACGAACTGCTCATCGAAAGACTTAGAGGTTATCGCCTCGTTTCTTCAAGCAAGGAGATCAGATCGCACCTCCATTACCAGTAAAGTGTTGGTCGAAAAGAGAGAGAAATTCAAGATTGATCCTGGCGCTATATGCTTAACATTACTGATAATAAATGCCAGTTGCAGAAGAGCTTTGCTTATAATGTTCCGTTGACAGTCCTGATGAACCAAGATGCGATCACCAAAAGTTCTCCCTATGATATGGAATTAATAACGGAAAGATTGCACGCCAACATTCTTCGTTCCACAATTTCTGCCCCAGACCTTGAGATCCCTGCTGCAAAAAAGACCACCTGGAATTCTTCTCTCTGAAGTTGCGATAGAAAGCAGGAAAAAGGGACAGCTTTACGACACGGCAATATTATACCTAGTTGCTTAGAGCTGAAAGCCACAATTTGCGTGCACTTCTCACAAACCATATGCCAGTCCGCCTTCAAAAGTAAAAAAACCGCAGACGAGTGGAAGACGCCTCGCACGGATACCCTGCCCAAGAAAAGTGACTGAAGGGACCTTCGTAACTATCGCTTCATACGCTCGTTGAGTGTGCACTACAAGTTTTTCACCACCAAAATCTCGTCACGCATACCAAAAAAATTGAATGAGGTGCAGTCAGTTGAACAAGAAGGACTACGACAAAGATTTTGCTCACGGACCACATCAAAATTGTGTTTCACTAAAGTTTGTCTGGAATTCCACCTATTCTCAGTCCTAATTTTTGTCGACTATGAAAAACCGTTTGACCGTGTGACGTGAATGCAGTCCTATCAGCTCTCGTCGACCGAGGAGAGGACTCATACTAGGTAGAAACTCTATCAGACAATTATGGGAGCTGCATCACGAAAATGCACTTTTTTGTCAGCCTCTTACCATACCCATGGACAGAGCAGTTCGAAAAGGCCACACAATATTGTCAACGTTGTTTGTTGTCACACTGCAGTGCATAAGGGAGTCACACGATTTGGATGAGGAAGGCGTACCGACTTGCGAAAAATTCTTAACCAATGTTCGTTTCGCCGACGATATAGTCCTCTTTTCAAGAAATAACAGCAAAGCAAAGATGAGGATCAATGAGCTCCACGAAAAAAGAACGGAATGAGCATAAGTCGGAAGAAGACCCAGTTCATGAAAACCCATGGTGCGAAGGCGAAAAAATTGAACTAGATGGTTCGCTGATTGCAGAGACCACCTCGTACGTACATTGTGGCCAATCAATCAACGTGGAAAACAACAAGAAGGAGAAAGATCTAAATAGAAGAAGGACAGCAACTTGGGCCGCATTCGTGCCTCTCAAAGAAACCTTGCCATCGACCAAATGAAGGACCCGAAATCCGCGTTCACCTTTTCGATTCAACAGTCCTTCCAGCTCTCTGTTATGCAGCAGAGACGACGGATGATATTTCAATTATGTCGAGAATACTGCGCACTACTCACAAAGCGCTTGAATGATGCCTTCAGAGATCTAATCGGCACACTCAATGTGTAGGCAGAATGGGAAGCTTGGGCGGACGTGTACGTAACCTAAGTTAATCTCAGCTGCATTCGCAGTTTCAATCTCACACCCGCCACCATGATCGAACCAAGCCACCAATATGTATTACGATTTCGGGAAAGAAAACTAATGCAAAATCTGTTGGGATCAGCAAAACTAGTAAAGACTGCCGTCAAAATATCGAAGTAAGTAAGTATATTGTGAAGTGGAGCAATGAAGTGAACTTTGATAAAAAAGGAAGGAGAAAAAAAACGAGAATAAAGAACTACTTTTAAAACGTTTATTCCTTTCACACATCTTTTTTTAGAACGCTGTCACAGTTATATTCTAACAATTTCTACACGAGATGACTTAGAGCTGTTGTTTTCTGATATCATATCTTTTACGAAGGCGGTGTAAAGATTAGTAATACGCTCAATACCGCATTGATTTTTCAAGTAAAGCTTTAATATACACGGTAGCGAGATCCACTGATTTGATTAGCACGGAATGACTCGTTGAGAATTTGTTTACAGCAACCGTGATTACTGTACCGTCTATTGACTTGTACTATGTGGTCCTTGTACAAGCGCTATTCATGTGTTAAACTCTATAGTTATGCGCCCACGTAGCGCCGAATGCGATCTTAACAGAAACAGAAAACGGAACAATCTTAACCGATTTTTAAGAACAATACCTAGAAAGAAAAACAGCTAGAACGCAGTAAGTCACTGTTCTGCTGATTTGCAAGCACGAGGCTGTTAATTTATTCCTTATTTATAAACAAACTGACGCTTCGATGGATTTCGCCTTCTTCGGAGCCTGGAATGGTCAAGTTGATTGTTGCAATCTATCTAGCAAAGCACCTGCATAATCCAACGGAGACTAAACCAAGATTTCACTCACGTTTAACGAAAAATAGCTTCTTCGCCCATTCACCTCCTTCTTTGAGTACGTCATGTGGAGACCAACCGCACAGAGTTTACAAGGAAGCGTAATGCAACTGTCACACTAAAATGTCACTCTGAGGTATTCAGTGAGATCAAGGGTGAGAACAAGGTGTTCCTGCTCTCTGTTCATTTTCAGATTTTTGGAATGTAACCAGAATATTTCGAGAGCTGTGTGCGACGAAGTTTTCGATTCCTATGCGAGGACAGCAACTTCTACATCAAAATCTTTCTCATTATGTATTTGTGTCTCATGCGAGCCTAGTGGAGTGTTTGGTTTAACTTTAAGTTTACCAACTAGTTGTTCCTTTGTGCGGATTCAGATATCTGACGCGATCTTCTGGCTCCCACAGGAAGCAGAGACAAAACGGGTAAGATTTTGAAGTAGAAGTTAAAATCCTCGCATAGGAATCGAAAACACCAGCGAGCAAAACTCTCAAAGCATTCTGGATAATTTCCAAGATTCCGAAAATGAACCGCAGGAAGGAAGGCGCCATAAGCTGCATCACGCTTCCTTCTGAACAATTTGCTGTTGGTCTGTTTGTCTCTACGTGACACATTAGTGAAAGAGTCATAGAAAGAGGTGTGTGCGACGAAGCTTGTTAAATGTGATTAAAATTTTGGTCTAGTGTTTTCTTTGTTGGATTATCGAGGTGTTTGGCCTGATAGATTGCAGTCAAGTTGACCTTTCCAGGTTTTGAGAAAGTTGAAATCTGTGGAAAAGCTCATCAAGGGAAGTGTGGGTTAATCGATCATTGCCGAGATCAATAGAAAGTCGGTCTTGGGAAGTAAAACAGAATCTCATCAATAAATCAATGAAGACAGAGTTTGCATAGAAAATCTAATGATAATGAAAAGATTTAGCTTTTTGCAGTTTTAGTCAAACATTAATTAATCATTTTAGAACAAAAAAAAGTAGAAAATTTATCTTTACAACTTACTTGAGCTGAAAGGTTTAATGGACGGATGGCAAACCCAAGCAAAGCACCTGCTATAACAGACCCAACTGTCATCACAAGTAAAAGATTTTTCCGCATCCACGACACCATCTGAAAACATCAAAAGATAGAGTTAATTTTTAAACATTTTCCAGAATTCCCAAAAGCATTCCTAGTATTTTCTATCCATAATATTGTTATTCGTGGAGACATTCTAGCCTGGCTACCTCAGGACGCCAGGATGAAGCAATTCGACCAGCATTCAACGACATTTGAAGCGAAAAAGGCGACAATCTTCAAGCAGAAGCAGAATCGACATCCGAACAGTTCGAAAACCGTGGGTAATGGATCCGAAGAATGGAATGTAGGAAGTGCTGGTACCCGTATAGTGGGGGCGAAAACTATGCGGTTAGAGGGAAGGCAATGGGTAGGAATACTATGGAAAACACGTATGGTCGAAGTGTCAACTTCGTTCCAAGCCAGTAAAACCCCAAATTTCTTTCCAGTGTTGGTAAAGTGGATTTAAACCTGTATGGAAAAAAACTAGTGACTACTTGTGCTGAAGAGCTCTAGGAACGCACTAACAGAATTGTCCTGATATACCAAGAAGAATGAAGTCGACCACGACTCAACAACGCCAATGAATAACTCATTCCGATGATAAAAATCAGCGATTGGACCTCCACTTACAAACGTTCGTAAAGAAGAGAAAATTGCAAAGTAGTAATGGAATACACATGCTGACAGGAAAACCTTCGTGGATGGTGTGTTGAAAGGATGTGGTACAATGGAAGAGATGCTCAGATCCGCAAAATATTTGGAGGGGTTTCATGTAAATGAACCAACAAATAAATTGTTGCGTTGGTAACACTTTGATATCTGAATAAGTGGAAGTCTCGAATCTGTTTTATAATGAATACTGCCTGTTCCATTTGTTTGTTATTTCACAGTATAATAGAAATCTTTTCGAGGCGCGCACATAGCGCAGTAGGTAGAGTTGCCCTGCAATACATGTGGGATCGATCCTGCGCCTCAAGTTCAAGATGCCTTCCATCCCTCCAGGGTCGGCGGATTGCAAGGAGACCTGTCTAGGAGGATAGCAGACTCAACAGGCCACTAAAAGTCACTGTGTTGGCCAGATATGAATTAAATCACCTCTAACGATGATTGATGATGTCGAATACACGGCCCGTTGCACAAGGATTGATCAACGCCGAAATCTTTATCCTTAATCCTTCCTTAGAGGCGCTAATTAGCGATACTATACCGTTGCCAAATAGTCATTACAGGCATTTGCAACTTTTGTGCATCGGAAAAAACCTGCATGCTCTCTGCACTTTTTTTTTTACGAAGACGACAACTCCTGAGGGAAGTTTCCCATTAGCTATTATTCGAGGCAGAAATCTCGAAAGTTTTTCATTTATTCGCTGGAACTTATCAATTTGATGAACTACTTGATATCCACCACGGCTCGGTAATCAGTAGAGTTTCCTTGGCTACGATCAATGGAACGGATTGATCGCTGACACGGCCAATAGTATCTAAAGATAATTGCAACAACGCCGGAAAAGTGTTGACTACAGTGAAATAGACAGCGACGACACAACGTATACCGTGTAAAAAAAAACGTTTTCATAGCAGATGGGCAACAAAAATCGCTTCCCGCCATAATGGTGGTTGACGGAAAGGTCGAAGATCTTCATAAATCTATTTTAACTGTTATATAAAAACATCCACGATCCATCATCATCCAGCGACTTCAGTGAAAACATCGAAGATGAAATCGTTGATATTTGTTATCCTAGCCAGGCAGAGATCGGACTAAAGGCCGTGTATATACTGCAAGAAATCACCATCGAATGCGCTACACACAATCATGTTAAAGAAAGTGAAATTTATTTATATGATAAACAACAACAACAACATCAGAAGCTCACGATGTTTTTGGCTGGTCAATGGATTTGTGCTAGCGGAAGTGGTCTGTTGGTGTTGTGTGATAAATGTTGGCGTAACGGAATACGGTATATGTTCGAAAGAGATCGTAATCGAGTAGGCTGAGTTGTCGTCAACTGACAATCGGTCTGAATCAGTACAACAATTGTGATTGTTGCTGGAAAAATACCAGATAGCGCAACGACTATGACAAACGGATGATTTGATGGTATGAAAAGTGATGGTTGTCATGATGATTATATGATGTTTTGACGACAGCTGCAGCACCAACCACGACTGGAATTTGAAAGGAAACCGCAAACAGATATTACACAGAGAATGTACGATAAAGATGAAAAATTCGAAGAAAAAATGACAAATTCCTACCAACCTGACGCTAGCTAATCAATGAAGGAATAAGAACAACAAGGTTACTAACTGAAAGCACGAAGAACTTTTCTTTTAGACATAAGAACAACTGAAAAGAAATAAAAGAAGACAGTCATAAAATCAAGAAAGTAGGTATGAAACAGATTGAGATGTCAGGATGAAGTTAAAAATGTAATAAAAAAGTCATATGACAGGCAAAGGAATTTCACAGAGGAATGCATAGCAAAATTATTGATCGATATGAGAAAGTGATTTGTTCATGTGTATAATTTTCGAATTATTGATTTTCGATCGATTTAAATATTGATTAATCATGAACGGTAAAAATTACAGCTGTTGAAATAATTACTGAAAAATCTGATGTTTAAGTTTTTTCTTCAGGAAAAGGTTGGTGATGAAACGAAGTTCAAGAAAAATGTTTCGAAAAGTGATGAGATGAAGTCATGTCAATTGTTTATAGTGGTTGAAACAGAATGAAAAGTTCAAAAGCTCTCCCCTCTTTCCATTATAGCTAACATCTTCGACCTGAATCCATTTCAAATCAGCAATTGTGCTGATGAAAACATAAAAAAGATATGGAGTATTCATAAAGTTTAACTGGGATAAAGTTCTTAGTTAAGCTTAAGATATCAGTCAACAGGAAAGATATCAGTCAAAGAGTTGTGGCCATGTGTGGATGTCGGCCTTGTTGGATATGGAAATGTGATTAGTAGGAGAGGAAGTTCAGGAAGTTCACTGCTCGGCATAGTCACCCGCGCTGAAAACTGCGACATTTTCATTCGGAATTCCAGCCGAAAATAAACAAATGTTCGCGTCGCGAAAGAAACCTTGTAGCAAGACGTTGGAAATTCCCGTCGATCCACAAAGGCTTGTGACTGCTTGTAGCGACGATCTGTGGACATTCCAGCATCAATTCTTCGGAATCTCATTATGATATGATGTACAGAGTGAGTTCAAAAAATTCACTGTGTAGCGTAATTAACCGAGCAATATTTGAACCCAAAATATGAGCTAAGGGCAAATGAATACCGGGAAATTTCCTCTGCACCGGTAGAAAACTTGGCGCAAAACCCCTTGTCGAACCACGTGTGCAGGCAACCGCCTAATAACATTTTGGCAGGAGTATCTTGGGATTACAACAGAAGTTCATGACAAACTAGCAGCACGTTAATACATATGAGTAATAAATGTACTGAAGCTTAGAGAAACACCCGTGAAAACGAAAGATTTAAGAACAATATTAGTTGCAGTGGATATTTTTAGAATAAAGACTGCATAGTTACAGCACTCTTCAGTGACACTAGTACTAGGAAGTGGTTGAGAGCATGCATCAGACCACCCAGAGTGCCTCACCAAAAAGCCGGATTTCTCTCTCTTCCGTCAGCCAGATGCGAAAGAGAAAAACGGGAACTCTCGCCCCTTCCTCAATTTATGATAACTAATGCTCGGCAGTTGGCAAAAATCACGAGGTTCAGCTAAATAAACAACCAGTGAGCTCGAGAAAATACAAAAAAATCTCTTGAAAACCAAAGAAGTGGAATTAGCCTCTACTGAATTGCTTTGGTGCAATTGGTTGCAATAAAGTAGAATTTATTGCTACCATTATTGAAGAACCTTATGGTTGGCTTCTTATTCGGGAATTCAGCAAGAATACCAAGCGAGATAATTCTTTACTTGCTGAGACAGTGAATTCAATCAGGAGCAAATTCCCAGGCGAGAGAATTCATTCCAGTTGCAAACGAAAATTTCTCAGCAGAGGAAAGGATTTGCTCTCATTAATGTACATTGGATTAAGGCTCCATTGACATGCATATCATGTCGGCTTCAATCCTTTAGAAGGACCACTGCGATCACTGCAGAATGACCTTCTAAGCTACAAAAAAATTACAAGCTGATCTGCCATGAAATGGGTCTAAACTAAGTGATCTCGCTACATCTTGGAGGAAAGGGGCTTCTGGAAGTCGAACTGAGATTTATTGCAGTGATCGAACACCCAGCAGGATCAAGGTCACTATTAGCTAAGAAGGACTGCGACATTACTAACCGAACGCACAGCTACGGACAACGAAAGAGCCCGAGAAAGTTCCTATAATCATGTTCTTGCTCAAAATTCAAGAAAAGCACACTACGGAAACAATCGAGAGTTTACTTGCTTCTCCTTCAAATCCCTTGAATACTGTAAGAACTACAGGTGATACCTTCCCATACGGTTCATCGCGTCAACGTAAGGAGGTGTTCCTGGGTGTTCGGCTGCGATGTACAGCAGGAGGATTCATTTCCTTGGCGGGGTCTCCCAAGCTGAGAAAAAGTCCGACATTCTTATCAGAAGTCTAGCTAAAAGTAAACCAATGCCAGGATCTACAACCGTCTTGGTATCATAGTAGCATTGTGGCAAATCTCTCCTTAATCCACAAGGGCTGTGACTGCCTTTAGTGGTGCCGACCTGGGGCAGACTTTAACCAGGCTGACCACGGGATTCCAGGAAACTACAATGGCTTAACCAGCAAATCTCCGAAAAATGGAGTTTATGCTGGGGCCCACATAACCACTTAGGACGGGCCGTGCAAGCATCAAGTATCAAGTACAGATGATTCACGAAAGTGAGCATCACTCAGCACAACTGTCGTTAAATACTGACTGTTTTATTTCAACGTTTGGCTACCACACTTGTTACAGAGCTTCATTCTGGCTAATTCTTTAGCATTATTGCTTTCTCCGAGGGCGCGTGTGGCGCAGTGGTTGGAGGCGCCACTGCGACACGCACGTGGAATCGATCCCTGCGCCCATGGCCCACCAAGCCTTCCATCCCTCCGGGGTCGGCAAATTGGTACCAGGCTTGTATGGGAGGATAGCAGCACTGGCTCGATACATCCGTAGGCCACGGCGAGTTATTGTAAAGGCCAGGTATATATTCAATCACCTCCAACGATACTTAATGAAGTCGAATGCATGGCGCATCCCTCAGGGATTGATCAACGCCGAGAGCTTTCTCCTTTATCCTTTTATCGCTTTCCGCAGAACGGCAACGATTAAAAACCAGCGGCTACAGTAAAGCTTCGCAACAACGCAAACAATGTAAGCTCACACAAATCGATACATAGATGATTCATGGCTGGTCCAAATCGAAGCAGATTTTTGAAAAGAAATTTCAGCCGTGGAAAAAGTTATGGACGAAACTTACGGTTTTGATCCGCACAGTGGCTGATGAACTTCAGAGATTTTCCAGGTCACTATGTACAAGCGCAATATGAAAGTTACAAGTATATAAAAAAAGTACACCACCTGTTGCATTTTATTCAAAATAGGTTTTTAAAAAGCAGTTCAATAGGTCCATTAGGAGTCCTTTTCAAAAACATTTGACTGTTTGTAAATTACCTTGCGAAGGAAATTTTTCTTGGAAAGATTAGCGATAAACGCTCTTTTAAATCTGTGGGGTTAAAACAAAAATAGCTCAATTTCAGGAGTGAAGTATACTTGTGGGTGTTTTCCTCCTACAAACTCTCATAATATTTTAAAACACTTTGTCTAGCAGAAAAATGCTAGTAAAGCGACAACTCGGCCAAGGTGACGATGAGGACGAGATTGATTGGATGGCATGAAATATGATGTGCATGTTAGTTGAGCCACCCTCTAAAATTGACTTGGGACTATTCAACGACTTTCGTTAAAAAAACATACTATGAAGCAATCGAACTGGAACGGGAAATCAGAAAAGCTTCATGAATAATAGGTGCGAGAAAACGAATCGAATGCTAGGCGCACTAGGATCAGTCCAATATGTGATGCTAGGTGGTGTAGGAGAATATGTAATAAGAAGAATTGAAACGAAATGAAGACATGGCAGGATGTCGAATTACCGATAAGAGAGAGAGAAAACAAAGCAATCTTTCTGGTACTTCTCGAAGAAACTGGACGCAACTATCAATCAATATTTCCACGTTTAATGTTCCGTATTTTAACTAGTTCTCGAAGGAAAGCAACCGTTGGAAATTGGTCTTCAAGAAATTAGTAGAATGTTTCCGCAAGATTGTATGGTGAACTAGATAGTGCCTCCCACCCTGAAGTCAATCACTGGCTTAACCTAGAGTCAACTACTTGACAATCGGCACTCTAACTTTTTCTTACAAGAAAACAACAAAAATGTCGTTCGCGTTCTTCGAATTTGATTGAAAAGATATTGGAAAAGCTTTCGGCCCTAGTAGATTTCACGGGAGTGCACCACCAACTTAGAGAGATCAGAGCGTGTGATTGAGCTCAAAATGAGCACCGTGTTGCAGTAGGGCTTTTAACAACTGAAATGCACGTATTTTCCTGAATTTGGTTACACTAGCTATGCCTATGCTATGTTTATTACAGAATTCTGGAATGGAAAGCGTAAGAATGCGAAAAAAAAGCTCAATAGGAAAGGTGGATGTTGGACTCCGAGAAATCTTCACTCATTGAGTTAGTCACCTTCATGTCAAATTTCGCTAGTTCTCACTTCATTTAAGCGCTCTAGAAAGTTCAGTGATGAAAAAAGTGGACGAAAGTGTCTGGTGACAGTCATATGTCAGTGCATCGTACAGCCATCGCAATGAGAATCACGTTACGATAAAGAAAGCAAATAATAGGAAGATAAAAGGTGCTTTCTTTTGTTTTTCTATAGACAATTGAACGGCGATACGCCGCTATGTGCCCAAAGGAAATAGGATTGGTACGAGTTTTAGAGATATCAACGAAGTGTTCTTTACCTCTCACACGACTGCAAACGACAAGAAAATGAGTGAACTTGGTAGAAGTGTTTCTATTTTAGGAAATATTATCTGTTCTTGTATGGAATGTGAGAATGCTGCAAGTTTCAGAGGTGTTCGTGTCGGATTCTCTTCCGAAATGACATAGAGAGAGAAAGAGAGAGGGAGAGGTAGAGAGACAGAGAGAGAAAGAGAGAGAGGGAAAGAGAAAGAGCTAAATGAATTTGATGAAATGCCTTTATTCTAGAAAATCTTTTCGCTTCTCTCAATTAAAGGGAAAATCTTTATAAGTTTAATAGATATTCTCGAAGAATTCTCTATCTCTCAAACGGCTAGAAACAACAGAAAAATAAGTGAACAATGTCTTTATTTTGGAAAGGGTTATCAGTTTTTATGTCGGAAGTAAGAATATGGAGCTTAGAGATTTTCATGAAAAATTCTCTTCATCCACCCAGTCGAAAACGACGGCAATGCAGTGAGTGAATTGGGCGAAGAGTGTGGAAAGTAACCTCGTCAGCCAACTCTGAATGGTGACTGATAATGAAAAGTTGAAAAAAGACGCATTAGGAATGGCAGTTGACTACAGAACACTGAAGAAAACCGAAACACTGAAGGTAACACTGAAGGAAACCGAAAAATTCGGAGAAGAATCTGTTCGTTAGATGAGGAATAATGGGTGGAGATTCTACTCGCTCTTGTTTAGAAAATTTCATGGTTAGTTTTGACAGTCAGGAAAAATGTTCGAGTTCAAGAGATGTTCAGCAGAAATCCTCGGCTTTTCTCAAGGCAGACGACGCCAATGTGTGAAGAGAATTGAGTGAAAAGTGTGTGGACATCGTCGCTAACTGACTTTGAAAGTCGACTGATGACGAAAAGTCGGGAAAGAAAGCACTTTGAATTGATGGCTGGAAAGGAAATTGCTTCAAAAAAAAATTTTACTGGTGCAAATTATTTAGAAAAAAAGCAGCTTAATTACCCGAAAATGGAGGAAATGCACTCATCGGACGAAAAAATTGCAATTGCCGTTTTCTGTCGAAGAATTAGTGGCAAATGTTTATGTTTATGGCCTTTTACCACAAAATCTATGACATTTACCTAAGACCCAAAGAGCGACGTGACCTCTATGGGAGTCCTAAGGTAGAGAAATATTGGCCGCTCCAAGATTTATTAATCACATCTCAGTCAATAGTTTGTTTTAACAATTTTCACAATAACTTTTGATACTTGTGGTTTTTTGATTACTAGGTCCAAAGTATTATCAAATTCTACTAATTCAAGTTCTATGAAGTTTGATTTTCTAGCGCTCATGGCATAAGCTTTGTTCATCTCTTTTCCTCAAGGCTTATATTCCCAGCGCTAAAGCAAATGAACAACCGGGTTTTCGTCCACAGTGATATAGTGGTGTTCTCCAATGCATCGCTTATGTTTGCAACAGCCACTCATGTTGGAATTCTTAAAAACTTTTATTTTACTCTCTGTCATTTGAAAATACAGAGGGAATATTTAACATTGATTGCATTGATTGGGTGATCGCTAATGGTAAAAGATCGACAGAACTAGCTGAGAGATAGGCAAAACGAAGGATCCGCATGGTGTGGTGGTGAGCGCGTTACTCCCCGGAAAGGACAATAGCGCGTTCGTTCCCCACCATAGACATCTGCGGCCCAGCGTCTTGCAAATATCTCAGCAACGTTGTGGTTGTATTTCGTTTATTAACCTGCCGTGAAAATTGTATTAGGCAGAAAATAAAAGGTTAAATATTTAACATTTTTGATTTTCTTCGCGCTCTTTGCATCGAACACTAGATCTACTCTTTTGTTGAAGGAATTATTCATACGAATTATTCCTTCTTATTGCACTTAACTAATTGAAACCATTAGTGAGAAACTATTCAATAAGTTCTTCAGTTTCCTCTATAGTTTCTTCATAAATTTCCCAGTCTTCATTTCTTATTAAAAACGAGGATGTGAAGCTGGGCAAACAGAAGTTGGCACTTATTGTGTCCGCATAAAAGAACACTTAGAGGGGAAAGTTAAAATACGTCAAAACACTCCTCTAGGTACACATAGGGCACAAAAGCACAACGGCGATGATTTTGAAGTGACTGTGCGGACCACTGAGAGGTTTTAGATAAATTTCAAAAATCCAAAGATGAACCGGAAAGACGACTGCCTCACCATCACACGTGACATGGCGCCCTATTTCAAAGTGATATTTTGACCCCGGGGTGTGTCTTGCTCGCGACCCCACGTGAACAACGCGTGGGCCAGTCCCACTCGTAACATCACGGTGAGTAGGCTTTCTGTTCAATATGGCGTCTGTTCGAAAGTTTTATCATCATTAATACTTAGGCTTTTTTCTATGTGGGCAAACAGAAGTTGGCACTTATTGTGTCCGCATAAAAGAACACTTAGAGGGGAAAGTTAAAATACGTCAAAACACTCCTCTAGGTACACATAGGGCACAAAAGCACAACGGCGATGATTTTGAAGTGACTGTGCGGACCACTGAGAGGTTTTAGATAAATTTCAAAAATCCAAAGATGAACCGGAAAGACGACTGCCTCACCATCACACGTGACATGGCGCCCTATTTCAAAGTGATATTTTGACCCCGGGGTGTGTCTTGCTCGCGACCCCACGTGAACAACGCGTGGGCCAGTCCCACTCGTAACATCACGGTGAGTAGGCTTTCTGTTCAATATGGCGTCTGTTCGAAAGTTTTATCATCATTAATACTTAGGCTTTTTTCTATGAAATAATTGAAGTATTCTAATATAAAATACGTCCAGGCTCTGAGGAAGGCGAAATCGCCGAAACGTCAACGATCGGCCCACAATACCAACAAAAACAACAACGACAACGACAAGGAAGACCTATACCAACCTCGCATCAGCTAAAAAAGATCAGTTTATAAGATCATATAAATAAATATATCAACTATCTATGCCGAGGTTTATAGAAAGTCGGTCCTTTGAGTTACTAAGAAGTTGGTATTTCTACTAAACTGGAGTGATAATCGCGAAGAAATAGATGTAATTACGTAGAGTATTTAAAGGGAAAAAACTACTTGCTCTTCAAAAACGTCCATATCATCAGAATAGCTACAAATCCAGTTTGTCGCCACGCAACTTGACTTGTCCACCACCAATAAAGACAGTCTATTAGTCTCTCTGGCTGACGCTAGTTGCACTGTGACGAGCTCTGTTTGTACTCAGGACAGTTGAGTAGCACAACACTTTTTGCAAGAACATATAGCCTATGGGAAATATTTTTAGAAAGAACGGAACCACTGACTTCTTGCCGGATACGACTATGGAGACGGATATTTTGAAGGAGAGCTTGTCAAGAATGGAGTGGTTTTCGGAGGTAACTCTCAGCAGCCTCTTATTCCAATCAAGATATGGAGGAAGCAATTCCCATACATTCAAGCAAACCCACTCAAATAAAATATGCCTATAAAATAAGAAAGCACGAAAGATAGAGGTCATTCAGATGTAGGATTAGATGTACAAAGTCTGTTCTCGTCATCGGTCTAACCTCAACGAAGAATCTGGATACGGAAAGTTATACCTTCATTTCTAAGCTGCATTACATAGGAGGCTCCTTTAAGTAGTAATAGTCAAATAACAAGGTTGAAACGTCAAGCAAATCGTTTTTTATCAGTTTTATGGGAGAAGAGCCATGTCATGTGCGCTATGACCAGGACTTACCGACACTATAAACGCCTCGGGTGGAGAAGATGTAAAGTAGCAGCCAACAAAAGGGAGATAAAAGTGCTGCGTGGAATTATTTCTTTATTTCATTACTGAATGGAATTATTTATTTCACACGGCTCGTATTTACGTCTATTATGCGGATCCCAGCACTTTTCACATTCGAATCCTTTCCTCGTATCCATCGTCCACGAAGGTCAGCCAACTTTTCATGTGTGGCTTGGGCTCCTTGAGGAGTTTCGTTTTAACTCGAACGCCGTTGAGTGTATGTCGAGTCCCCGTGGAGTTCAGAGATAGCCGAGCTGGAGCGTTCTCAACTGGATTGCAGTAAGCGAATTTTTTTTCTAAGCCATCATTTTCCGACCCTCGGAGGGATAATAAGCTTGGTGAGTGTGGTGCTAGATCGAATCAGCACCGTTTTCTTGATGATCGGCATCACTACCACTGTGCTATATGTGCCACTCAGAAAAATTATGCTTATTCAATAAATAAATTAATCGCTAAGCGAAGAGATAGAGTGTCGATTTAGCCAAATATTTGTTATTACAAATATGGAACTATTACACAAAATCAGAGTTTGCTTGTGGATCCTATCCTTTGATCATGGTCATTGACATGGTAATGAAATCAATAACACGAAAGCCTCTAATTTCCAAAGTGCTAAAAATCCAATGTCGTTGAAAGAGAATAAAAAAAATAAATCCGAAGGAAATCTGGGATCAATTTAACAAATATCCAGTGCAAAATCAGAAAAAATTGCTGACAACATTGAAGGAGGTAGTAGGACAAAAGATGTGGCAACGTGCGCTAATCACAAAATTGACGGTTTTTTTAAAAGCTTTGAAACTTCACGGAATAAATTTAAAGTAGGACTGGAAGAGGAAAAAAAAACCCCTGTCGTTCACATAGAAAAAATAAACGAAAAAGAAAAATGTTAAAGGCTACGATACGTTAAGAGGTGATTGTGAAAATTCCTAGCTTTATGAATGGAAGGTAATGCAGAGAAAGAAATTATGTCTGACTGGTAAAAGAAAAACGAAAATTCGACGTCCTAACAGTCGGTATTTTTATTCTATGCCAATTTTTTTACGGTTAGTAACTTCTAGAAAGCAACTGAGAAACGTTTGATAATAGGAGCCTACGCCGCTTTCGTTGTAGGTAACACTTTCAGAAGTGCAACCACAATAATGGTGCGATATTTGCAAGACTTCCACCTTAGGCCTGACTCGAACAGGCGATTATCTTATCCGAGAGCTAACGTATTACTCACTGCATCATTGGGAACCTTACTTTGCCTTTCTTTCAGTCGATTTCCACTCTAACAGACCATCGGCAAAAACTGTTAGAAGTGTTTACCTACCCCGGACCATACTGTTATAGCCAAATGTTGGCGAAAGAGTTTGGTAACTTCAATGAAAATTCAACGGTTCATGTACGGAGCGACTGTCAAAAGCGTTATGAACATTTGCCCTGCTGGGTGGTATTTTTGAAGAAGTGAAAATCATCTGAGCATAGACAAAACAGAATGGCCTGAATATGGACGATTTGAACATTTAAAAGATAAAGGATAAAGCTCTCGGCGTTGATCAATCCCTGAGGGATGCGCCATGCATCCGACTTCGTTAAGTACCGTTGGAGGGGGTTGAATGCATATCTGGCCTTTACAATGACTCGCGGTGGCCTGCTGATGTATCGCGCCAATGCTGCTATCCTCCCAGACAAATCTGGTACCAATTTGCCTACCCCGAAGGGATGAAAGGCTTGGTGGGCCATGGGCGCAGGGATGCGTTCGTGTCGCAGTGGCGCCTCCAACCACTGCGCCACACGCACTCATTCGAACATTTAAGACAGTGAAATACTGTAAGATACCAGACATTGCATAATGTCATAACAAATGTATGATCTGAATAGAAACTCGTTAAAACACTCACGAAGAGTACAATAGCTTAGCGATCGATACCGAAACTAAAAGAACAGATTGAAAAATCGAATGCGTAAGGGGTGCCTTTGATGTGTAAGTCATTTCGCGTAACAGATGAAGATACAAATAATATGTGATATGATTCCGCAGTGGAAGTAATCGATGATCGATCGATATTATATCAAAATGGGTTGCTCTACTCAGTAATCGATTGCTGATTGGTTGTGTAATAGCCTCGTCGAAATAAACCAGATTCGAGTTTTGTCATTGACAGTGACAACTTTCTTCTCTGTCGGCCTGCCGCGTCAGTTTTTTCTTGTGACGCTCCACTAATGATTCGTAAGTTAACGATACCGGTGATGATAATTCCATAACAATACAGTATTTAAAAGAAAAAAACCTATCAATACGAATTTGCATAAATAGTAATTTCCATAACCAATTTTCTATTAACTTCGGGTCATCTATCACCAGCATGCTAGTTCGACTCCTCCCCGTGTCAACCAAGCTTCTCATCCCACTGGGAACGGGAAATTGGTACCTCGTCCGGAAAAAAATCGCTCTCTGCAATCCAATTGAGAACTCTCAAGGTTCTTATCTTAGGTCTTCAGGAAGAATTCTTCGACCAGCATTCTACGACATTTAATATGAAATGGAAATCCTCATGCAGCAACCGAAACCACGCATAAAACTTGGAAGAACTTCGTGAATAAAATTCGAGGAAACGAATTGAATGTGAAAAGTGCTAAAATGCACATGCTAGACGTAAAAATGGGTCAAATAAAATAAAAAAAATAATGGTCAATAATCCGTTGTGTTCTTGAGAAAGCATGCACGAGGTTGTTACCTTCCTCTTGATTCACAAAAAGCGTTAATTCGTCATTCTTTCATCTGAACGATCAGACTACCCGAAAACGACTGCATCAGCAGTTGACACCGAAAGCTAAGTAATAAAAAACATACTGATTGATTTACCTACCATCTATTCTCTCACCCTTGACACATAAAAGGAGCGCTTGTAAGGAACATGTCTCAAGCAACCACCAGTGTGTGCACATGAGGGGAGCAAAAGGAATAATTTTTCAAATAAAAACGGTAAATAGTTATTTTCAATGGCTACGAAACCCTAGCTTTTAGGGATAGGTGTGGAAGAAGACCAAATCTTCCAAAATGAGGTTCCATCTATTTTCTCCTTCGTTTCCAACTAAATAAGAACAACTTCGAAACGGTGCTTATTCGGTGTAGAGAACTCGCTAACAATTCGGCTAAAATATAAGCAAGTTCGTAACTGCTCGTGTGACCGTTTATGTCGAACGCAGAATTGCACACGGTGATCGCATGAGTTCAAGCGGCTTTCTCTGATCTCTTGCAAAGCGTGTGTGGACGAGTACATTGGCGAAACGAGTAGACCACTCTTACTCCCTATGAAAGAACACCTGGTCAGCGAACTTAAAGTTTAACGAAATGCTCCAGTAGGTGTGCACAAGGCAGAGTGACCTTCCCCGAAATATTTTAAAGGAGACGATGCCATTCTAGCAAAGACATCCACTGTAGAACCTTCGAAGCACTCCGGACGAATTCCAAAAATGAACCGCAGGGAGGAAAATCCCGTTAAAACGTGTGATCTCACACAGTATTTATGACTGATATTTTCATCTTAGAGGGTCACATTACGTTCGGATGTGAACTCTGCACGGTTGGGTCATATTTGGAATACTCAATAAAAGTCTCATAGAAACGGCGATCGTGTGAAGAAGCTATTCCATTTTTAATGCGACTGAAATGTTGGTCCAGTGTTTTTTCTGTTTTGGTTATGGAGGTGTTTTGGCTGGGTAGATTTGAGTTGACTTGAGCTTTCCAGCCTCTTAAAAAGGTTAAAAAGGTCTGTTAAAACGTGAGCTTTCTTGTGAATATGGAATAATGCAATGATCTCGTATGTGATCAGCAAAGAGCTAGGAAATTGTGTAGTCACTTTACAAATTACTCAGTGACACTTTTAAAGGATAAAGCATAGGGAGTTTAGTAATGCATTGCACTGCAATACTCTCGACTTAATTCATAACGTCATATAGATGATTAAATCCGTATTTGGTTTGTGCTATGACTAAAGCTGGTCTACAGTTGCATGTTTCTATTCACCCAGAGAGCTTTGGTACCAATTTTCCAACCCCCAAAAGGTGGGGCGGGGTACTGGCTATCTTGCTGCGAGCATCATAGCTGTTTCGATGTTTTTAAAAAAGTTGGAAGGTCGAAAAACAAAACGGTTGTCTTATGAATTGAATAATAATCAAAGAAATCGTTTTGAACCGTTTTGAGGTGCCTTCGGTGCTTCTTCTGCGCTGCTAGAGTGACCAGCCCTTTGACCGCATTATGATGAGCGAAGAGAAATAGATCCTCTACGAGAACCGAGAATGTTCAGCTGAATGGTTGGACCATGACAAAGCTCCACAGCATTTTCCACGGACGAAATTACACCAGAAAAAGATCTCGCTGACAGTTTGATGGCCCGTCCTTAGTTTGAACCATCAGAGCTTCGCATAAATGCGTGATGGCTGATATGAAAATGCTTATTGAAGAGATTGCGAATCAATTTGGCTCTTCCAGGCTGTGAAGAAGACGAAACCGCCGAGACGCCAGCCAGTATTGTACTGAATAGATTTTGCTGTTAAGCATCTCGCGCTTACTCATTAAGAAGATAGTGTATTGGAAAGGGGTTAGTCCTTATCCACGATAACAAACGTGGACACGTCACACTTGGTTACTTGGATACTTGGACGGTCCGTCTTCACGAGCTGTGCGGACCCCAGCACATGTGCCATTCGTTCCTTCGCCTCGCAATCGCAGTTTATGGTGGTGGTCTTGTTCGAGCATGGTAGTGCTTGCGAGTATCATACCGTGATCTGTAAGACAACTGCAGCTGTGGGTACAACTCTGATTAACTTTGTTTACGAACACATCCGCCTAACCTGTAGGTGGTCGTCCTACGGGACGTTTGCATTCTCTCGGAGTCCACTCTGCTGTTCTTTTCGTCCATCTGTCGTCTGTTCTTCATATTACGTGACCGGCCCATCTATGTTCCGCTGTCGATGTATATTTTCTTAAATCTCGAAGATATGACAGATTTCGAGGGTCAAAGCTTCCCATTCCGGCTAGATAATGAGAGTGCCGGTTATAATTAGAAGACATCGCTCAAGCGTTCTGTGAGTAGTGCGAAGCATTCTTGACGTAGTTGAAGTATCAACCCAGGTCTTGGCAGCACAACAGAGCGCTGGGAGAACCGTAGAACAGATGAGATGAAAGCGGATTTTCGAGTCCTTCAGTTGGTAGGTGGCTTCTTTGGGAGGCCTGAATGCGGCCTATGCTGCTCTTCTTCTTCTGTCTAGTTCCTCGTTCATGCTGTTTCCCATGTCCATTGATCGCCTAAGGTAAACGTACGAGGTGGTCTCTGCAATGAGAGAGCCATCCAATTCAATTTTTTCGCCTTCGCACCATGCGTTTTTTATGAACTGGGTCTTCTTTCGTTTTATTCGATGTCCGATCTTTATCCCTGCTTCGTTGAGCTCGTTGATCATCATCTCTGCATCGCTAGTACTTCTTGAGAAGATGACAATGTCGTCGGCAAAACGAAGGTTTGATAGCAATTTTCCATCAATACGTATACCTTTTTCATCCCAATCGAGTGACTTCATTATCCACTGCAGTGCGGCACTGAACAGCTTTGGCGATATTGTGTCGCCGTGTCGAACCCCTTTTACTATGGATATGGTAAGAGGTCGATGGAAAAGCTGTATTTTCGTAGTACAGTTCCCATAACAGTCGGACAGAGTTCTTATGTAGGACGGGTCCACTCCTTGGTCGACGAGCGCTGATAGAATTGCATCCGTTTCGACACTGTCAAATGCTTTTTCATAGTCGGCAAAGCTTAGGACTAGAAGCAAGTGGTATTCCCGGCAAACTTCAATGACCTTGGGCATAGTTTGGATGCGGTCGATGCCGTTAAATCCTCTTCGAAATCCTACTTGCTCGACTTGCCCCTCATCCAATGTCCTCGATATGGCAAAACGAAGGTTTGATAGCAATTTTCCATCAATACGTATACCTTTTTCATCCCAATCGAGTGACTTCATTATCCACTGCAGTGCGGCACTGAACAGCTTTGGCGATATTGTGTCGCCGTGTCGAACCCCTTTTCCTATGGATATGGTAAGAGGTCGATGGAAAAGCTGTATTTTCGTAGTACAGTTCCCATAACAGTCGGACAGAGTTCTTATGTAGGACGGGTCCACTCCTTGGTCGACGAGCGCTGATAGAATTGCATCCGTTTCGACACTGTCAAATGCTTTTTCATAGTCGGCAAAGCTTAGGACTAGAAGCAAGTGGTATTCCCGGCAAACTTCAATGACCTTGGGCATAGTTTGGATGCGGTCGATGCCGTTAAATCCTCTTCGAAATCCTACTTGCTCGACTTGCCCCTCATCCAATGTCCTCGATATGCGTGATAGGATAATCTTCGTGAAGAGCTTGTAGAGTACACTTAACAAACATATGAGACACTAGTTACGAAGATCTCTTCGGTCACCTTTCTTGGGCAGGATGACCGTGCGCGACGTCTTCCACTGGTCTGGGATTTTTCCTTTTGAAGGTAGGATGTCAAGTGATTTGCGAAAAGTACACGTAAATTGTGACCTCCTTTTTTAAACGTATTGGCAGTGACGTTGCTTGGTCTTGGAACTGTGCTTCTTTTCATGCTTTATATCGCAACTCGAACCTCCGACGGAAGAATTCCAGGTGGTATTTCTCCAGCGGGGATATTAGGGCCTAGGACGGAGATTGTCGAAAGGAAAAGGTTGGTGTAAAACATTTCCGCTATTAATTCCATATCATGACGGAAAGTTTTGAAGATCCCATCTTCGTTCATCAGCGCCGGCAGCGAAACATTATAATCACACAAGACCCGACGGTATTTTTTCAGACTGTTTCCTTTCTCTGCTGTTTCCAGTAGTTTCTTCTTCTTGTACCGCTGTAGATCCTGCTGCAAAGCTCTTCTGCGGCTGGCATTTACTACTAGCCATGTTAAACGTGTTGCAGTAGGATCAGGCTTTAGCTTTCTTCTCTTTTCGAGCAACTCCTTAGTAGTGATGGAGATGCGATCCGATCTTCTTGACTGAGGAACTGAGGCGGATTCGGCACAGCTTTTCATTCCTTCGACAAGCAGCTCGTAATCTTCGGTCGGGTCTTCTTTAGTCTGCCAGTGACGTTTGGATACGACTTCGTTCAGAATGTTCTCGTCATATACAACTAGACTTTTTCTCGTCGATGAAGGAAGTTCTTTTCCAGTTTGCGGCTGAATCGAATCTTCGAGCGAAGAAGGCGGTGATCAGAACCAGTACAGAATGACGGGACTACCGATGCTTCAAGTAGGCACCATCTTCTGTTTGTCAGCATATGGTCGATCTCCGCATGAGTCATGCCGTTGGGAGACTCCCATGTCTAGCGGCGGCTTTCTTTCTTCTGTAAAAACGAGTTTTCATGAAGAGACGTGCTGCCTACAAAGGTCTTGCGAGACGGTTGCCATTCTCATTTCTTCCTCCTAATCCATAATTTCCGATCCTGTATTCGCTCTCGTTGGCCTTTCCTATTCTGGCGCTAGAGTTTTCTACAGCAAGTTTATGATATGCTTTATCATTGCGTATGACTTTCTCCAACTGATAGTAGGACACATTTAACTCGTACTCATCAGCTGCGTTGGTCGGTGTGTAGCAGTTGATGACAGTGATCTTCTTATGATGCGACCGACTGTTAGGACGTCGAATTTTCGTTTTTCTTTTACCAGTCAGACATAATTTCTTTCTCTGCATTACCTTCCATTCATAAAGCTAGGAATTTTCACAATCACCTCTTAACGTATCGTAGCCTTTAACATTTTTCTTTTTCGTTTATTTTTTCTATGTGAACGACAGGGGTTTTTTTTTCCTCTTCCAGTCCTACTTTAAATTTATTCCGTGAAGTTTCAAAGCTTTTAAAAAAACCGTCAATTTTGTGATTAGCGCACGTTGCCACATCTTTTGTCCTACTACCTCCTTCAATGTTGTCAGCAATTTTTTCTGATTTTGCACTGGATATTTGTTAAATTGATCCCAGATTTCCTTCGGATTTATTTTTTTTATTCTCTTTCAACGACATTGGATTTTTAGCACTTTGGAAATTAGAGGCTTTCGTGTTATTGATTTCATTACCATGTCAATGACCATGATCAAAGGATAGGATCCACAAGCAAACTCTGATTTTGTGTAATAGTTCCATATTTGTAATAACAAATATTTGGCTAAATCGACACTCTATCTCTTCGCTTAGCGATTAATTTATTTATTGAATAAGCATAATTTTTCTGAGTGGCACATATAGCACAGTGGTAGTGATGCCGATCATCAAGAAAACGGTGCTGATTCGATCTAGCACCACACTCACCAAGCTTATTATCCCTCCGAGGGTCGGAAAATGATGGCTTAGAAAAAAAATTCGCTTACTGCAATCCAGTTGAGAACGCTCCAGCTCGGCTATCTCTGAACTCCACGGGGACTCGACATACACTCAACGGCGTTCGAGTTAAAACGAAACTCCTCAAGGAGCCCAAGCCACACATGAAAAGTTGGCTGACCTTCGTGGACGATGGATACGAGGAAAGGATTCGAATGTGAAAAGTGCTGGGATCCGCATAATAGACGTAAAGACGGGTCAAATAAAATAAAAAAAATAATGGTCAATAATCCGTTGTGTTCTTGAGAAAGCATGCACGAGGTTGTTACCTTCCTCTTGATTCACAAAAAGCGTTAATTCGTCATTCTTTCATCTGAACGATCAGACTACCCGAAAACGACTGCATCAGCAGTTGACACCGAAAGCTAAGTAATAAAAAACATACTGATTGATTTACCTACCATCTATTCTCTCACCCTTGACACATAAAAGGAGCGCTTGTAAGGAACATGTCTCAAGCAACCACCAGTGTGTGCACATGAGGGGAGCAAAAGGAATAATTTTTCAAATAAAAACGGTAAATAGTTATTTTCAATGGCTACGAAACCCTAGCTTTTAGGGATAGGTGTGGAAGAAGACCAAATCTTCCAAAATGAGGTTCCATCTATTTTCTCCTTCGTTTCCAACTAAATAAGAACAACTTCGAAACGGTGCTTATTCGGTGTAGAGAACTCGCTAACAATTCGGCTAAAATATAAGCAAGTTCGTAACTGCTCGTGTGACCGTTTATGTCGAACGCAGAATTGCACACGGTGATCGCATGAGTTCAAGCGGCTTTCTCTGATCTCTTGCAAAGCGTGTGTGGACGAGTACATTGGCGAAACGAGTAGACCACTCTTACTCCCTATGAAAGAACACCTGGTCAGCGAACTTAAAGTTTAACGAAATGCTCCAGTAGGTGTGCACAAGGCAGAGTGACCTTCCCCGAAATATTTTAAAGGAGACGATGCCATTCTAGCAAAGACATCCACTGTAGAACCTTCGAAGCACTCCGGACGAATTCCAAAAATGAACCGCAGGGAGGAAAATCCCGTTAAAACGTGTGATCTCACACAGTATTTATGACTGATATTTTCATCTTAGAGGGTCACATTACGTTCGGATGTGAACTCTGCACGGTTGGGTCATATTTGGAATACTCAATAAAAGTCTCATAGAAACGGCGATCGTGTGAAGAAGCTATTCCATTTTTAATGCGACTGAAATGTTGGTCCAGTGTTTTTTCTGTTTTGGTTATGGAGGTGTTTTGGCTGGGTAGATTTGAGTTGACTTGAGCTTTCCAGCCTCTTAAAAAGGTTAAAAAGGTCTGTTAAAACGTGAGCTTTCTTGTGAATATGGAATAATGCAATGATCTCGTATGTGATCAGCAAAGAGCTAGGAAATTGTGTAGTCACTTTACAAATTACTCAGTGACACTTTTAAAGGATAAAGCATAGGGAGTTTAGTAATGCATTGCACTGCAATACTCTCGACTTAATTCATAACGTCATATAGATGATTAAATCCGTATTTGGTTTGTGCTATGACTAAAGCTGGTCTACAGTTGCATGTTTCTATTCACCCAGAGAGCTTTGGTACCAATTTTCCAACCCCCAAAAGGTGGGGCGGGGTACTGGCTATCTTGCTGCGAGCATCATAGCTGTTTCGATGTTTTTAAAAAAGTTGGAAGGTCGAAAAACAAAACGGTTGTCTTATGAATTGAATAATAATCAAAGAAATCGTTTTGAACCGTTTTGAGGTGCCTTCGGTGCTTCTTCTGCGCTGCTAGAGTGACCAGCCCTTTGACCGCATTATGATGAGCGAAGAGAAATAGATCCTCTACGAGAACCGAGAATGTTCAGCTGAATGGTTGGACCATGACAAAGCTCCACAGCATTTTCCACGGACGAAATTACACCAGAAAAAGATCTCGCTGACAGTTTGATGGCCCGTCCTTAGTTTGAACCATCAGAGCTTCGCATAAATGCGTGATGGCTGATATGAAAATGCTTATTGAAGAGATTGCGAATCAATTTGGCTCTTCCAGGCTGTGAAGAAGACGAAACCGCCGAGACGCCAGCCAGTATTGTACTGAATAGATTTTGCTGTTAAGCATCTCGCGCTTACTCATTAAGAAGATAGTGTATTGGAAAGGGGTTAGTCCTTATCCACGATAACAAACGTGGACACGTCACACTTGGTTACTTGGATACTTGGACGGTCCGTCTTCACGAGCTGTGCGGACCCCAGCACATGTGCCATTCGTTCCTTCGCCTCGCAATCGCAGTTTATGGTGGTGGTCTTGTTCGAGCATGGTAGTGCTTGCGAGTATCATACCGTGATCTGTAAGACAACTGCAGCTGTGGGTACAACTCTGATTAACTTTGTTTACGAACACATCCGCCTAACCTGTAGGTGGTCGTCCTACGGGACGTTTGCATTCTCTCGGAGTCCACTCTGCTGTTCTTTTCGTCCATCTGTCGTCTGTTCTTCATATTACGTGACCGGCCCATCTATGTTCCGCTGTCGATGTATATTTTCTTAAATCTCGAAGATATGACAGATTTCGAGGGTCAAAGCTTCCCATTCCGGCTAGATAATGAGAGTGCCGGTTATAATTAGAAGACATCGCTCAAGCGTTCTGTGAGTAGTGCGAAGCATTCTTGACGTAGTTGAAGTATCAACCCAGGTCTTGGCAGCACAACAGAGCGCTGGGAGAACCGTAGAACAGATGAGATGAAAGCGGATTTTCGAGTCCTTCAGTTGGTAGGTGGCTTCTTTGGGAGGCCTGAATGCGGCCTATGCTGCTCTTCTTCTTCTGTCTAGTTCCTCGTTCATGCTGTTTCCCATGTCCATTGATCGCCTAAGGTAAACGTACGAGGTGGTCTCTGCAATGAGAGAGCCATCCAATTCAATTTTTTCGCCTTCGCACCATGCGTTTTTTATGAACTGGGTCTTCTTTCGATTTATGCGAAGTCCGATCTTTATCCCTGCTTCGTTGAGCTCGTTGATCATCATCTCTGCATCGCTAGTACTTCTTGAGAAGATGACAATGTCGTCGGCAAAACGAAGGTTTGATAGCAATTTTCCATCAATACGTATACCTTTTTCATCCCAATCGAGTGACTTCATTATCCACTGCAGTGCGGCACTGAACAGCTTTGGCGATATTGTGTCGCCGTGTCGAACCCCTTTTCCTATGGATATGGTAAGAGGTCGATGGAAAAGCTGTATTTTCGTAGTACAGTTCCCATAACAGTCGGACAGAGTTCTTATGTAGGACGGGTCCACTCCTTGGTCGACGAGCGCTGATAGAATTGCATCCGTTTCGACACTGTCAAATGCTTTTTCATAGTCGGCAAAGCTTAGGACTAGAAGCAAGTGGTATTCCCGGCAAACTTCAATGACCTTGGGCATAGTTTGGATGCGGTCGATGCCGTTAAATCCTCTTCGAAATCCTACTTGCTCGACTTGCCCCTCATCCAATGTCCTCGATATGCGTGATAGGATAATCTTCGTGAAGAGCTTGTAGAGTACACTTAACAAACATATGAGACACTAGTTACGAAGATCTCTTCGGTCACCTTTCTTGGGCAGGATGACCGTGCGCGACGTCTTCCACTGGTCTGGGATTTTTCCTTTTGAAGGTAGGATGTCAAGTGATTTGCGAAAAGTACACGTAAATTGTGACCTCCTTTTTTAAACGTATTGGCAGTGACGTTGCTTGGTCTTGGAACTGTGCTTCTTTTCATGCTTTATATCGCAACTCGAACCTCCGACGGAAGAATTCCAGGTGGTATTTCTCCAGCGGGGATATTAGGGCCTAGGACGGAGATTGTCGAAAGGAAAAGGTTGGTGTAAAACATTTCCGCTATTAATTCCATATCATGACGGAAAGTTTTGAAGATCCCATCTTCGTTCATCAGCGCCGGCAGCGAAACATTATAATCACACAAGACCCGACGGTATTTTTTCAGACTGTTTCCTTTCTCTGCTGTTTCCAGTAGTTTCTTCTTCTTGTACCGCTGTAGATCCTGCTGCAAAGCTCTTCTGCGGCTGGCATTTACTACTAGCCATGTTAAACGTGTTGCAGTAGGATCAGGCTTTAGCTTTCTTCTCTTTTCGAGCAACTCCTTAGTAGTGATGGAGATGCGATCCGATCTTCTTGACTGAGGAACTGAGGCGGATTCGGCACAGCTTTTCATTCCTTCGACAAGCAGCTCGTAATCTTCGGTCGGGTCTTCTTTAGTCTGCCAGTGACGTTTGGATACGACTTCGTTCAGAATGTTCTCGTCATATACAACTAGACTTTTTCTCGTCGATGAAGGAAGTTCTTTTCCAGTTTGCGGCTGAATCGAATCTTCGAGCGAAGAAGGCGGTGATCAGAACCAGTACAGAATGACGGGACTACCGATGCTTCAAGTAGGCACCATCTTCTGTTTGTCAGCATATGGTCGATCTCCGCATGAGTCATGCCGTTGGGAGACTCCCATGTCTAGCGGCGGCTTTCTTTCTTCTGTAAAAACGAGTTTTCATGAAGAGACGTGCTGCCTACAAAGGTCTTGCGAGACGGTTGCCATTCTCATTTCTTCCTCCTAATCCATAATTTCCGATCCTGTATTCGCTCTCGTTGGCCTTTCCTATTCTGGCGCTAGAGTTTTCTACAGCAAGTTTATGATATGCTTTATCATTGCGTATGACTTTCTCCAACTGATAGTAGGACACATTTAACTCGTACTCATCAGCTGCGTTGGTCGGTGTGTAGCAGTTGATGACAGTGATCTTCTTATGATGCGACAGTTGAAGATGGAGGACGGCTATGCGAGGGAAAAGCATCTCGCATGAGTTAAGGAGATGGACAATGGACGGGTGGACGACGAAGCCGACGCCGCCGACATTTCGTGACGGGACCTTTTCTCCACTGATCACAAGGGTCTCGCTGTTTAGTTGGCCCATGTCGGTCTTCTTGATTTTTCCTTCTTGTAATGCGATCACATGAAATTTAATACGATCTGCGACTACAGGAAAGGCGTGAAGATCGGCGTAAGTGGAGAGTGTTCTGGCATTATACGTACAAAGTAAGAAACAATCTCCATGGCATGTGGTGCGTGTGTTCGTCAAATCCGGTTCCAATGACGTCCTGCGTAACGCGAGATTTTCAGGCCTCTCACCAGTTGTCTGGCCGCCTGACGTCATGGACGAGAGCATCCAGTGTGGGGTACTGAGGGTGACCATGGGCGTATCCAGGTCTTTACCACGATGTGGATCAAAGGAAGGTTTGTTTTCGGCAACGAATCCTTTGCTCGGTCTTCCTACTAGCTGATTCGGTGAGATGTTAAAACCGAAATCAGAAACGAAAGTAGGAGTGTAAAAGTAACCAACCGCTCAAGGGCGATGTAGAAACACACTCACACTACTGTCTCCCAACTGTTAGATTTCCGGATTCTTTTTACTGTCTTTGAATTTATGGATAAAATAAGCTTCAGTTTTTTGACAATTCGTCAAAATTTTATTATCAGCACGGCTTGTTTGGCTTGACATAACTTGATGGAAAACATTTCCATATCAACTCCTTAAAGAACTGACATACTTCGTTCTTATGGTCTTTGATACTATTGAAGGACAAGGTGATAGCGCTTGCCTCTCAGATGCTCTAATCGTAACTATTTAGGTGCAAATAACCTATTGTTGGGTCGGCCACGAATCAATGAGAAGCCAAGAAGTTTTTGTTGAACCAGGGTTAAATGCGAATAATGCTTCTAGGTATTTAATTGCGAAACCCATTTGACAAATTCCAAGCAGAAATATAACAGCCATAGAAACGAAAGTGCGTTTATTTTTCTCCAAAAAAAACGAGAAACAATTGCTGAGAAAAACACCTAGGATGTGAACTAGGAAATAGTTGTGAGGGAAACCTACTGAAGAGGCACTAGAAGTGAAACGTTTAAGATCGATCTTGGGAACGGCGTAGTATTAAGTCGATAAAGCAATTGTCTAAAGGATTTTAAAAAAGAAAACGAAATTAGTATTCAGTATCGTTGTGGTTGAATTTAATTCACATGACACCATGCCGTGAAAATTACAGCAGGCAGCAAATAAAAGGTCAACCTTGGGATTTCGATTACAACTTCAGCTTAACTGGGTTCATTGCCGATTTGTGCTCTCCAGACCAATCCCGCCGACGAGTGATTCCTGATGGCAGCATTAGGCAGAAAACTAGCTGAGAGAAACGGAAGGCAAGGGCCTCAGTGGTGCAGTGGGTAATACGCGAGTTTCTGGAAACGGTAATAGTGGTTCGATTTGGCTCGGAGTGCAAGTTTTGTGATTATCTCAGCATCGTTGTGGTTGTATTTCACATCATAGTCTGCCGTGAAAAATTATAGTAGACGGAAAATAATAAGCTTAAATCCCTTTAAAATGTGTAAATATGATGATTCTTATCTGTATCGAAAAGGTTTTTTCTAAGAAGAGATGTATTATTTTAAATGTACTAATTAAAATGTGCTATTAGTTTTCGAATAACCTATCAGTAATCGGGTACGATAAAAATCCATTGAAAGTTTGTTGCATTGAAGGGGTTTAAATGATATCATCGATCAAAGAGTCATCGGAAGTGGACTTTAAAATCTCGAAGACCAATGAAATGTTGTGGGGTCCTTATTATCAGAAACTGTAGCGCCAACTTGGAAATCACTCAAAAACTGGGATGAGAAGAGGAGTGAGAGAGAGAGAGAGAGAGAGAGAGAGAGAGAGAGAGAGAGGGAGAGAAAGGGACGGAAGTGCTTCGTATGATTATATTACTGTTTAAAGTTCTGTGGAAAATGTCACAATAAAATGAACGTGAACCAGCAAATAGCTAAGGATGTCTTAAAAATACCATAAGATGTCCTTCAATGAGCTCTAAGAAAAGTCGAGGATGAGTTCACGTCAGCGAAAGCGAATTCTATTCATGGCAAGGTTGGGCACATTGCAGTTACACCAGCTCTCACTCGGTGTCACTCCCACTGAAGCGTCATGTCCGATCAGTATTATAAAATTTTGCATTGCATTGCACTACATTGCAAAAACAACCACGGTGTTGCCGATGGATTTACACCCACGGAAGTGATGAAACTGAATTGTTCACTCCATCCAACAAATATAATTTGGTTCATACTACAGCCGATTCTCGAAATCAAATCAAATACGTGAATGAAAAAAAAAGCTCGTCCTATTCTGAAGAGAGGCCATTTCTAAAAAATCGAAGATCATCATTGCCGTTGGATATTCCGAGAAAGGACTATGGTTGAAATTGTCAATGATAAAATAAATTTGTAATATGCAATGACCCTACCCTTCTTTGGGGACACTTAGTGCTTGGGGACCGATTTCGGTTCAACTTGAGGACCATGGGACCGCACTCTTTGGCTTACGCATTATTTCTATTGCGATGCGTGTTACCATGCACACCATTGTAAATTTGTAATAGTAGCGAATATAAGAAAAGGTAGTTAGACGGAAGACGGCCGCAGTACGCTTCAGTTGAAGCTGTGCAATTTCATTAGAAAGGATAGGTAGGTGCAAAATCAGAAAAATGATTATGCTTGTGAATGTGATAGCAAAGAACTTTAACTAATATTCTATGGCTCCTCTTACTGCATTTTTCAATGGAACTACAGTAATATTTCAAAACCGACTTTCCTTTGACCTCATTGTGACTAACCAGCATGTATTCTTTCTTTGAATAGCTTATACGAGGTTGTGAACAATTTTTCATCGAACAACATTTCACCGGCTTCGTCTACGTCAGAGCCGATGAACCCAGTCGATTGTCCACAAATCTGAAACATTATAACCTTCTATGCTAGCTGGTAAAAATACCGAGTTTCCAAAGATGTGTTGTTTTGAAAAACAGTTCTTGTCACTCAACAATCACTATTAT
Organism: Angiostrongylus cantonensis; assembly: GCA_009735665.1. Lineage (NCBI taxonomy): Eukaryota > Metazoa > Nematoda > Chromadorea > Rhabditida > Metastrongylidae > Angiostrongylus > Angiostrongylus cantonensis. The sequence continues at coordinate 123,929 of MQTX01000253.1, read as the reverse complement.
CTTCAGCTGGGCCTCATTCGAGAGATGCTCCGCCGAGGAAGATACGACTTGATACGAATATGAAAACGCCACATCGAGAAGATGAACAACTGTAGACCATCGACTCGGATCACCGGTTATGATAAAAGCGAAGACGTCAAAATGTCTGCAGAATAAAGGTTGTTTATCAACCTCGTGTGAGCTTCATCTGTTTCACCTGTAACACCTGTAGTCCCGTTGATCGTCGAGTGACTCGAGCGGGCTCCAGTAAACCCTCCATTTTTCCCGGTCGCGCGTGCAAGAGTAGCCCAGTGGGTTCTGCTCGCTTTAGGGGCTCGTCGAGCATCATATCTTTCTTCCAGGCTTTTCATGAAAAACTCTGACCATCAGGACGGTGATCTTTTTGCAGTACGTTTGACATCCCGAGGAATCCAGTCACTAACAGCTCTTGTCCATCGGTTATCATTCATAAGCATTACGTGTTCGGCTTACCTTATCTTCGACTGTTTGGCGTATAGAACGGCATCTTTGATTTTCGATCGTTGACGTAGGTCGGAACTTCGGATCCCATCCCTTGTGTCAAACGGGATACTCCTAGCATCGTCCTTTCGACTGCGCGTTCGATAACGCTGAGTGATCATTCATCCTGCTTACGTAGCGACCAGGTTTCTGACGCAAACGTTAGGGCAGGAAGAATCGTTGAGTCGAAAAGGTGGGCACGGAGTCTGGGGTTCTTTGTTTCCTTCACTACATCCTCGATGCTCTTAAAAGCTCCCCAAGCCGCTCGTTTCCTTCTGCACAGCTCTGGAGCTAAGTCGTTCATCATATTGATTTCCAGACCTAGATAGACATAACTGCAGTATTCGGAGATATTCGTTCCGTTGAGCGTGAATGGGGCAAACGAAATTAATCCGTTCTTCATAAACATCGTTTTCGTGATATTTAGACGAAGACCAATCTTTCCACACGCTTTATCAAAGTCCGCAAGTCTTCGATAGTCACGTGCACCTCTCGTTATACGAAATAAAAGAGGATGGATATATTGTACCAGCGGTTCTCCCTTCCGAAATCCGACATGCCATTTCGTCGGTGGAAAATCGAACAGCACTAGGTCCGGACAGGATATGATCAGAACATCTGAAGAACCTTCCGCCAGTCCTCGTGAACGCACTGGCTCGGCTCTTCACACGTTACCTGTCTGAATGCAAAGTCCCTACTCAGTGGAAGACCAGCAGGACCGTGTTGTTGTTCAAGAAGGGTGACCTACACGATATAGACAACTATCGCCCAATCTGCTTGCTGTCTGTCGTCTACAAACTTTTCACTCGAATCATCCTGAACAGGATTGACAGAACACTGAACGAAAGACAGCCGTGCGAGCAAGCAGGGTTTCGAAAAGGATTTAGTACCATGGACTACATTCACACAATAACAGGACTCATTGAAGCTTCGCGAGGGTACAAAAGACCGCTCTGTCTCACTTTCATTGACTTATAGAAGGCCTTTGATTCAATTGAGGTAGAAGCAGTCATGAAAACGCTTGGTAATTAAAGAGTCCCGACTCAGTACATAAAGATTTTTCGTGAGCTGTGCCAGAATTTCACAACCAAAATTCCACTATTCTAGAACGTATGAGCTTACCAAAAAAAAGCACATGTTGATTAGAAAGATATGCTTCAATGGTGAGGAGATCCTAAGTAAATGTTTCTATCGATAACTTTTTACAGACAAAAAGTTTCGGGAAGTACTGCTGTTTTACCAAGTCAGTATTGTCTTCCTCTCGAACAGTTTTGGTGCCAAGGCGAGCGATCATACCAACGGCATGTGTATATTGTAAAGCACCTCTAACCAGTGTGCTGTACAAGTTTTTCGAAAGAGGAATAGAAAAAAAAAGATTAATAGCATTCATTTTCGTATCAAGATCAATATTATGGAACGATGCCATGGCTTTTATTAGCCATTTTACGAGTTCAAATAGATGAAGCTAAGAACTAAGCTGCTTTGTGAAAAACTTTGGAATCATTTGGAATCATAATCAAAATTCTGGATAGAAATCACTTAAATAAGGCATATATAGCGCAGTGGTAAAGTTGCCGTTCAATAATACACGCGTCGTTGTGGTTACCCCGTACCACTTCAAAAGGCGTCGTTGAAAGGCTACATCCAATCCTCAGAAGATGGCACATGCCTGTGATGAAGATCTGGGAACGTTTTTGCTCGGTTATTGCACAATTCCAAACAGAACTGACTCGAGTAAATCCGAAAACCTTCGTGGATGATGAATGCGAGGAAACGAACTGAATGACCATGTAAGGCAAAAGAAGATAATGTTATTAAAACGCGTACACGTTCGCAGATAAAGGATAAAGGATAAAGCTCTCGGCGTTGATCAATCCCTGAGGGATGCGCCATGCATTCGACTTCATTGAGCATCGTTGGAGGTGATTGAATGCATATCTGGCCTTTACAATGACTCGCGGTGGCCGGCCGATGTATCGAGCCAGTGCTGCTATCCTCCCAGACAAGTCTGGTACCAATTTGCCGACCCCGGAGGGATGGAAGGCTTGGTGAGCCATGGGCGCATTTTCACGTGCGCGCCGCAGTGGCGCCTCCAACCACTGCGCCACACGCGCCACACGTTCGCAGATGCGCCATTTAATTAGGAAAGAACCAGTTCAAAAAGCAGAGTCTGAGTCTTTTCCTGCGTTAAAAATTTGTTCCAAGCAAAAGATTAGAATCGCAGAACCTTCTTGACTCTTCACAAATGTCCTGTATGTCCTCCACTTGGTCCTGAATCGTATGTAGAGATACATGATGGCTGCATGAAGGAGTTGTGATAAATTCGGCTAATCTTCTCTCTCGTTTTCATTGCATAATAGATTTAAGTTGACATTGAAATCTCTTTCTATCTGATCAATAGATTTTTATCGTATTTGGTGAGACATCTGACGAATAAACACTACGAGAATCGGATATTTGTCGACAACGAGTTGAAATGAAACGAAAAACCTTCCCAGATCAACTCTTCAAACAAAGACAGGACTAGATACGATTGTTGTTGTCGAAAGGAATGATGTCTACGAAACCGCAATGATATTTTCGCATCACTTTTTCGTAACGAATTCTTCTCGAGTACTTTATTTGTTAGTAAAATGATCCGATACACTTCACCTCACAGCGTAATCTCTAACAAACATTATCGACAAACACACTTCAGTTCTCCACCGCGCTTTGTTACGGACGATAACAACTGTTAATAGTTAAAATTCTTGATATAAAGGATGAAAAGGACAAAGCTCTCGGCGTTGATCAATCTCTGAGGGATGCGCTATGAATTCGACTTCATTAAGTATCGTTGGAGGTGACTGAATGCATATCTGGCCTTCACAATAACTCGCGGTGCCCTGCCGATGTATCGAGCCAGTGCTGCTATCCTCCCAGACAAGTCAGGTACCAATTTGCCAACCCCGGAAGGATGGAGGGTTTGGTGGACCATGGGCGCTTGAATCGATTCCACGTGCGTGTCGCAGTGGCGCCTCCAACCACTGCCCCACACGAGCCAAAATTCTTGATAAAAATCATTAAAACAGGGAGAATGAGACAATACAAATCATAATGTTAAGTCGATATTTACTGCGCATTAAAATTTTTCGCGGTAGGGTATTATGTGTGAAACAACTACAATGATGCTGAGATATTGGCCAAACTCCGGGCTGTAGGTGTCTTTGGTGGAGAACGAACGCGATTTTACCTTTTCCGGGGACTTATGCGTTCATCGCGTTTATCACCACATCATGCGGGTCCTTCACTTCGCAAGTCTCCAGGCTAGTTCTATTGACTAGTATCATCAACCATCACATGTCAACGGGAATGATCCGGGGAACCCAAATCGGCAACGAAACCAGTTAAGCTGAGGTTGCAGTCACAATCACAATGTTAACTCTTTATTTAGTGCCCATTACAATTTTGCAGTGATTGATAGAACTAGTTGAGAGATAGGCGAAACGAAAGACCCGCATGGTATGGTGGTGAACGCGTTACTTCTCGGAAGGGGTAATAGCGCGTTCGTTCATCACTGCAGACTCCTGCAGTATGGGGATACAAGCCAATCAATGACTTGATCTAGAACTATGAGTGCGTTCTCATTGCAACCACTGTCCCAGAAATGCAGTGGAATAAAGTTTACTCCTCTTTCTGAAAAAAGGAAATAATGTAAGAAGGCTTTCGTGCCAAGTTTTCCAAATAGAAATGACGAAAATGAGGATGAAAAATCTCCTAAAAAGGTTCCCTTAAAGACATAACTCCGCATGATTGTTTTCCAGTAACCGAAAGAAATTTCTCGGCCGATAGTGTGCTTGAGGAAAAAATATACTTATTTGTATGACCTTATAAACTGATTTTCTTTAGCTGACCCGAGGTTGGTATAGGTCTTCGATGTCATTGTCGTTGTTGTTGTTGTTGTTGATGTTGATGTTTTTAGTCGGGGGCTGACGTTTCAGCGATTTCACCTTCCTCAGAGCCAGGACCTATTTTATATTAAAATACTTCAATTAATTGGTGGAAAAAAGGCTAAGGTATTAATGAAGATCAAACTTTTGAACAGACGCCATATTGAACAGAAGGGCTACTTACCGTGATGTTACGAGTGGGATGGGCCCTCGCGTTGTTAACGTGGTGTCGCGAGCAAGACACACCCTGGTCAAAAGTTTTAAGGCGTTTTGGATAAACTTCAAAAATTCAAAGATGACCCGGAAAGACGAATGCCTCACTACCACACGTGACCTGGCTCCCTATTTCAAAATGATATTTTGACCCATGGGTGTTGTTCGCTCGCGACCCCACGTGAGCAACGCGTGGGCCAGTCTCACTCATAACAACACCGTGAGTATCCCTTCTGATCATTATGGCGTCTATTTAAAAGCTTGATCTTCGTTGATACTTTAGCCGTTTTTTCCACCAAATAATTGAAGCATTCTAATTGATAACTGAAGTAATATAAAATACGTCCCCGCTCTGAGGAAGGCGAAATCGCCGAAACGTCAGCCATCGATCAACAACAACAACAACAGCAACAACAACAACAACGACAACGACAAGGAAGACCTACACCAACCTCGCATCAGCTAAAGAAGATTAGTTTATAAGATCATATAAATAAATATATCAACTATCTATGCCGAGGTTTATAGAAAGTCGGTCTTTTAAGTCATTGAGGAATGCATAGTTTTATAGATTCTTAGCCGAGGTTTTGTCTTATCAACTCATCTTATATTCAATTTCTTTTATACAATGTACTTCAGATTTCTCGCATGATTCGAATTTAAGCTCTTAAAAATTGAAAACTAAATTCAACTTTTTAAAAATTTTTCAAATTCTCGCGGCAATTTCAAACATCGAGTACGTATTGTGGGATAACATTGTGCAATTCTGAGGGAGGCTTTACTTGTTTATTTGAGTCCCAGTTTGAAATACGAGCTTTAAAGAAGCAAAATAGGGAAAACGTATCACGTAGGGAATGATGTGCAGATTAAAATGGTCCACCATCTTCTATTAGGTTGTTAAGAAACAAATGAGTTAACTAAATTACTTAAAATACCATCTCCTGCTTCAAGCAGAGCTTTATTAATTTAAAAAACGAGAAACAAGTTTGTTCATTTACAATTTTACCTTATTATTTACTGCCTACTCTTTTTAATGGCAGGATATATTGCAAAATAAACGACAGAGACCGATAGAAGTAGCTGAGAGACAGGCGAAACGAAGGAGCCGCATGGTGTGGTAGTGAATGCGTTACTCCCCGGAAAGAACAATAGCGCATTCGTTCTCCAGCGCAGACACTAGCGGTTCGGAGTTTTGCAAATATCTCAGCATCACTAGAGTTTATTTATTGTTACATAAAATTATGGACTTCTGAAAGCGATGAATTCGTTGAAGGCATTTTTGGCGCCATCGTCATTGGTCAAGTATTTCTCAAGCAGGAAGTTGTCAAGTTGCGTGAACAAGTGTCAGTAGGCGAGAGATCTGTGAATGTGGCGAATGAGGCAGAGTTTCGCAGGCCAACTCGTCAACTTCTGAAGCGCTGGTTCTGTAACGTGAGGTCGGGCGTTGTTGTGGAGAAGCATTGGTTTTTTTTGTTGACTAATGCCTGTCGTTGTTATTGTGATTTATTGTGCATTTTGTCGATTTGTTGGCAACACTTCTCTGCCATAATAGTTTCGCCTGTACTCAAAAGGATGAATCAGCCCGGCTGCAGACCCACAAGCAGTTACCATAACCTCTTTTGGTGCGAATTAAGCTTTGAAAAGTGCTGAAGAGCCTGATCGCAATCCAGTCATTAAATTGAACTCCGCCAGTTCTCATACAGAATGCACTTCTCGTCGCACATCACAATTCGGTCAAGAAAAAGGTCGTTTTTCTTGCTTAGAATAAGCGCAGACAACACTTCAAAACGGCAAATTTTTGATGATCGTTCAATTTGTCCAGCACCCATTTGTCGAGTTTTTTGTCCTTCCTATGCGATTCACGTTGTTGGTAACTGTTCTTGTGCTTACGTAAAGTGTTCTGCAAGCTCTCGAATAGTTGTTCTTATCTATGATTAGTAATTGATTAAGTAATTGATTCTATGAGTAACTGATTCTATGAGTAATTGATTGAGTAATTGATTCTATGATTAATTAGTAATTGTTCTTATTGATTAGTGATTAGATGCACTAGTGCCCTTGATTCGTCGTCATAGGGTTTATTAGCGTTCAGCGGCGTTTCTTAGCTTCGAGGTCGAAATCACTAAATCGGAATTTCCGACATCGTTTTTGAACTGTTGATTTACCAAGATTACCTTCACCCTAAGTTCATTAATGTTTCCAGCCGTCTCTGCTGCACTACGACCGAATTTGAACTCCTAAAAAAATTTGACGAAAATTCGTTCTTGATAACCAAACTGCAAAACTCATAATTGGTAAAAAAAAAAAGACTGTTGACAAAAACATAAATAAATAATTGGAATGAGCAGGCCTAAAACTAGCTTTTGATGACAAATGATATTGCAAGGTACAAGGAATACTTCAATGTTAAAAAACGCCATAAAACAATATTTTAAAACGTTCATTTATTCCCGAAGAACCTAATGATGGTACAAGATCAGATGTTTGGTCTCAAGCTGAAAGTGGCAACTATTGGTAGTACAAGATCAGATGTTTGGTCTCAAGCTGAAAGTGGCAACTATTGGTAGTACAAGATCAGATGTTTGGTCTAAAGCTGAAAGTGGCAACTATTGGTAGTACAAGATCAGATGTTTGGTCTAAAGCTGAAAGTGGCAACTATTGGTAGTACAAGATCAGATGTTTGGTCTCAAGCTGAAAGTGGCAACTATTGGTAGTACAAGATCAGATGTTTGTTCTAAAGCTGAAAACGGCAACTATTTTCAAATCAAATGCATTAGTGCAATGCATCTCAGCCATCATCTATAGACTTCCTCTTCTCGCTCTTTCTTTTCTCAATAGCCTAGCACCACAGGGTTTTCCTTTCCCAGTACATTCTTCAGAATATGTGACACAATGTCGAGTTTTCAAATCCACGGACAAGCCGGTTCTCGTTGCAACAATCAGAAGCAATGTCATGCAGTGTTGAAAGAAGTTGGACAAATGGTGTTGATAGGTAAATGAATCGAAACGTTTAAGGGAGTATTTATTATTTTGTAGTTATTTCCGGCTATCCTAACTAGTAGCCCACTCGTCTGTATCTCGGAGGTTCTGGTGTAGCGAGTGAAAGACGGCAGCTGTCTTTGTCTTGTGAATGATTCTGAAACACTTCATCTCCAAATACAACAAGAAATGTGCAAGTGTGTCCAATAACCTTGCAGTGAACGTTACAAAATAAATATTCGATGAAAAAATTGATTGCCCTATTGTAAAGTTTTCACGTTGATGCTTCTTCATTGTTTTGAATAAAACACGAAAGACTGAAGACAACGAAAACAATGAAAGTTTCCCATCGCAAAAAGTGTAGAGGAAAATTTTCATTAGCCTGGTATATCACTTTTTTTTAAATCTGCCTTTCACTACTTGGGAGCTTTCTGATCCAGTAGAAAAAATGAGCGCATAACTTCTTGCGCACAAATAAAGTGATAAGGGATAAAGCTCTCGGCGTTGATCAATCCTAGAGGGATACGCCATGTATTCGTCTTCATTAAGTATCGTTGGAGGTGATTGAATGCATATCTGGCCTTTACAATGACCCGCGGCGGCCTGCCGATGTACCGAACCAGTGCTGTTATCCTCCCAGACAAGTCTGGTACCAATTTGCCCTTCTTGGAGGGATGAAAGGCTTCGTGGCCCATGGGCGCGTGGATCGATTCCATGTGTGTGTCAAAGTGGCGCCTCCAACCACTGCACCACCGCGAAACACACGCATGATTTACAGCAGATGATTGGATTAAATTTCATGTGATCGCGCTACAAAAATCAATAAAACCGACATACGACAACTGCACAAGAAAAAGAAAAAAAATTTAAAAAATTGATCTGTACGGCTGTTTGATTGCATGGACCACCTCGTACGTATACCTTGGGAGACCAATGAATATGGAAAACAACATCGAGGAGGAACTAGATAGAAGAGGGAGTGCAGTGCAGCTAGAGCCGCATTCGATCCTTTCAAAAAAGCCACATACCAACTGAAAGACTCGAAGATCCACACTCACCTTTTCGACTCTACGGTCCTCCCAGCGCCCTGTTATGCTGCAGTGACGTGGATTGATACTGCAACCACGTCGAGAAAGCTTCGCACTACTCACAGAACGTTTGAGCAGCGCCTTCTGAAATATAACCGGCACTCTCATTATCTAGCCGGAATGCGAAGCTTTGACCTTCGAAATCTGTCTCATCATCGACATCCTGAAAAATATACATCGACAGCGAAACATAGATGGGCCGGTCACGTAATAAGAAGAGCAGACGACAGATGGACGAAAAGAAAAGCAGAGTGGACTCCGAGAGAATGCAAACGTCCCCTAGGACGACCACCTACGCGTTGGGCGGACGTGTTCGTAAACAAAGTTAATCAGCTGTGCCCGCAGCTGCAGCTGTTTTGCAGATCACAGTATGAGACTCGCAAGCGTTACTATGCTCGGAAAAGGCTACCACCACGGACGACGATTTCTAGAGAAAGAAAAGAATGACAAATGTGCTGAGGTCCGCATAACTCGTGAGGACGGACCATCCAAGTATCGAAGTAAGTAAGTAACGCACGGCCCAAAAGCCGTACGTTATGGAGTCGTTCGACGTTACCGCCTTTTACATTAACGTGTCGAATGACTCCGAAATGCAAGCCATCTACGAACGTCCTGAGCAACACAAGGGAGCAATTAACATGTACGGCTTTTCGATTCAGCAGCTTATGGTTTCCTTAAAGGTCTGCCTAACTGCTTGATTATCAGACAGTCCGAGAAATATTACACACCAATTAAAGGGTCGGCAATGGGACAGCGACTGGCACCAATCATTGCCGTTGCCTTTATCTGGGGAATCATTCCCGCTGATGGGTGATTGCTGATGGCAAAAGATCGATAGAACTAGCTGAGAGACAGGCGAAACGAAGGACCCGCATGGTGTGGTGGTGAACGCGTTACTTCCCGGAAAGGGCAATAGCGCGTTCGTTCCCCACCATAGACACCTGTGGTCCAGAGTTTTGCAAATATCTCAGCTTCATCAAAGTTATATTTCGCAATATACCCTGCCATTAAAAAAGAGTAGGCAGTAAACAAAAACGGTTAAGATTGTGATTATCCCGTTTCACACAAGTAAGGGATGGATGGGATCCGAAGCTCCGACTTACGTCAACGATCAAAAATCAAAGATGCGGTTCTATACATACGCCAAACAGTCGAAGATAAGGTGGGCGAGACACGTAATGCGTATGAATGATAACCGATGGACAAGAGATGTTAGTGACTGGATTCCTCGGGATGTCAAACGTACTACAGGAAGACCACCGACTTGATGGTCAGAGTTCTTCACGAAAAGCGTAGAAGAAAGATATGATGCTCAACGAGTCCCTAAAGCGAGCAGAACCCACTGGGCTACTCTTGCACGCGACAGGGAAAAATGGAGGATTTACTGGCGCCCGCTCGAGTCACTCGACGATCAACGGGACTACAGGTGATACAGGTGGTGCTCCACACAGGAGGAGATGGACAAATACTTTGAGTTATTGAATGAACAGTCAGAGTACATAAAGTTCAGCAGTGAAAAACCGAAAAGAGCTGGCTTCCATTTCTAAGCGTTCAAATCAACCTATCTGGTTACGGCTACATCACAGAGTGATATCGTAAGCTAATTAGTAGGAATATAATGGTTCATTACTTGTTTTTCAACCCTCACACACCAAAAGGGCGCTAATAAGAAATATAACTTTAATGATGCTGAGATATTTGCAAAACTCCGGACCGCAGGTTTTTGCGGTGGGGAACGAACGTGCTATTGTCCTTTCCGCGGAGTAACGCGTTCACCACCACACCATGCGGGTCCTTCGTTCTGCCTGTCTCTGAGCTAGTTCTATCGATCCTTTGCCAACGCGTTACTCCCCGGAAAGGGCAATAGCGCGTTCGTTCCCCACCGCAAACATCCGCGGTCCGGAGTTTTGCAAATATCTCAGCATCATTAAAGTTATATTCGAGCACGCTCGCACATTGTCAGTGACATTATAATGATAACATCGCTATCATCAGATCATCAAAGCGGTTACTGAAGACTCAGCAAAATATTTCATTCTTATTTTTTTCCATTCCAACTGAATTGCAGCGTTTCTTAGCAGCAAACAATCTGGTACGTACCCGCGGCATATTCCTGGTTGTTAACCTGCGATCAAATAATGCGGTAATAGAGCAACTTTCTACGTATTTATGTAATCCATTTCCCAACGGTTTACCGCCTCATCGTGGCTGGTAAGTATTTTTTGTTGTCGGGATGCGACGTACACAGGTGTTCATCACCGTAGCAGGGTTTCAAGGCTGAGAAGAAGTCCGACTTTTCCATCGAGAAGTCCAGCTAGCAGTAAAGCAGCACCTGGGATCACCAGTTTGCTGGTATAGAACTAGCTGCATGGTAGCCACTCTCTTTCTGGTGCACAACAGCGTTGACTGGCTGGGATGATGACGACCTGAAAAAAGGTTCAAATGATGATTTAGGCTTCCCAAATCAATCCCGTTGACGGGTGATTGCTGATTGCACGTAGATCAATAACACGGCTGAGAGAAAGTAGAAACAAAGGACTCGTATAGTGTAGTGGCGAACGCGTTAGCTCTCGGAAAGAGTACAAGTGTGTTCGTTCCCCACCGCAGACACCAGTGTTCCAGAGTTTCGCAAATATCTCAGCACCGTTATGAAAACTCAGTATTGCTAACCGCTGTTCGTTAACCTGTACAACTGATGAGAACGAAATCAACGCAACTTACAACTGACAGGAGGAAGCGATCCACAAATAAGAACTTCTTCTATAAATTCCTTGTTGGAGAATTCAATGCCAGGTTAGGAACAGTCGACGAAAATCAATAGAGGGCTTGGAAAATCAGTAAGATAAAACGAAATAAGAATAGAGCCATATCGAGAAGAGGAACAACTGTGGACCATCGACTCTGATCGTCGGCTCCAAAGAGGACGAAGACGTCGAAATACTCGCCAAATAGGATGATCAATTTTCTGTTGATTAATCAATAAGGCGGCGCATATTGCATAGTTACGAAAGCGTTAAAGGAAAGTCGGTCTTTTTAATATTTATTAATTTGTCTGCGAAATAATGCAGAATTACATCCTCTACATTTTAAGGTAGTTTATCAAAGGCCAGAACAAACTTTATTGGTTTGAAGAAATACCATTAGAATTTGCAGTATTTCTTCTACAAGTAGCAAATTTAGTTATTTCGTCTGCAAAATAGAGCTTTGAAAATCTTGGGGCAATACTTTTTTGTTGAAGGTCAGCTTGCAGCCGGTGAAGTCGCTAAAAGTCTGGCGAATATGATTGATAAGGTAGAGTTTCGTGGCCCAGACTATCCAATATGTCCGAAGTGAAGCTGCTGTTCGATTGCACCGTTTGTTGCCAATTCGTAAGTATCCATTTGTGGAGTTTTCCCGACTTGTAAATCTTTCCAAAGTGCTTTGAAAGAGTTTAGATTCTTAGATCCAGTTCTTCTTTAGGTTCCTCGGCAGTATTTATGTGTTTCCTGAAAATCTTATTCATCTTCGATATCGAATTCATTGCGACGACGTTTTCCATGCTAACGTTGTACTGTGCATCCACTGACATTTCCTTAACCGAGGAACTCCACTACTGCGTCCCGATTTTAAAATCATTGAATGAGATTTTTCGAAACTACTGTTTTGATGTCCCAATTTCTAACTTATGAAACTTTCGAAGAGTAGAACATAAACCCAGAATGAAGGCACGTAAAATTAACTTTGCAATGGTAAACAGTAGTGCGAAACACGAAAAAAAAAGTTTGCTGCTCAAACATGTAAGAAATACGAAGTTATAAGTCGTGCACTGACTACCTAAAAACCTAACTGCAGCAGCTGAAAAGTATAATTAGGCGGCCAAATAGAGAAAATGGATTAATATTAGATGGAGCCAGTTCAACGAACACTCTTTTCCTCAGTGGGCAAACACGAGCGGATGGTATTAGAGTATTTTTTTGGCACACCATAGGACGAAACTGTCGAAATCTTAGCCGAATAAAGATCATATCATATGTCAACCTCGTGTAAGCTTATCAAAAAATGAACACATCCTGTTTTACTGTTTTTCTGCTTGGTAATGAAAGTATTCGAAGGAGACGAAATGCGCCGATACGGCCACATTTCCATCAAAAAAGAAAAGAGCAACAACTCGTGTTTGCTTTACACGAATATAGTTTGTTATTTGATAAATGCTCAGGCTAGTAAATCAATGTTGGGAATAACATATGAGAGTTCTAAAATGCTAAGGAAACAAGCACAAGAGGATTTCATTGGGGACGATTTCGCAGATAACATCGCACGCTGGCATTTCGTAAAAATTTATCCCTTTATAGGCACAACTTTCTCAAATAGACCGCATACTTAACGCGCTAACCAGTGACGTAATAAAATAATGCATTTGTGTGACGTAAACAATCAACTGAGAAAGGCGAAAATCTTCAAGCTACAGTCGAATCCACATACAAAAAGTGTGAAGATCTTCGTGGATGATGAGAGGTGCAAGATTGTGAATCGAATGGAAGAGGTGGTGAGATCTGCACAGTGGATGTGAAGATGGGTAGTCGAAAGAAGACAAGGATTTCTACTTTTCTATTATGCCAGCTTTTATAATTGATAAGCCAATGCTTTATCGTTCGTTCCCAGTCTGAGCGATTCCTATGCGCCCAAAGAGAACGAATTAAACCTAGAATGTGAGAAGATTAAAAAATCGATACATTGCATACGATAGAGCATTGACTTATCAATTATAAAAACTGGCATAAAAGAAAAGTAGAAATCCTTGTCTTTTTTGGGCGACCCATCTTCACATCTACTGTGAAGATCTCACCACCTCTTCCATTCAATTCACAATCTTGCACCTCTCATCATCCACAAAAGTCTTCGCGCTTTTTGTTACGAGAAATTTACAAATTAAATTGTGATGACCTTCTGGTAAAGTTTGGCTTTCCAAAAATTTTTTGCAGAACTAATGTACCCTTTTCAACAGCGAGCAAACAGGAAGGCGTTTATCTTTCTTGTGCTTTTGATCATTAACTGGCAAACGTATTTTTTTCTTTCATAAATGTTCACATCTTCAGAAAGTACTGCAGATATCTACTAGGACTAAACGTGGATTTTTCTGTTTGAGACCTTTTGCGTACGTGACACCCGTGGACTAGAACTTGTCAAATATCTTGGCATCATTGTGAGATATTGTATTATATATTGCATATTGTGAGATATTTGTTTAAAAAATTTACAGGAATTTGCAAGTAAGAGAAAATCCCAAAAACGTAGACCTACCCACAAACAAACTGAAACACAATCGCGGATAACAAATGCAAGAAAGAAAAGAGAATCCGGCGGCCCACTTTATTGGCATAGGCCAAGAGATTTTTGGTACTGCTAAAAAAATCTAGTACGTAAAGTTGTACAAGGTCACAGTACACTGCTTGCGTAGAGGAGAAGACTTGTGCCTAACCCACAATAACTTGTTTAGGAGTTGAGTAAAGCCAAGTTTTAACGTGTTTGGCCTTTTTTTTATTTCATTAGTCTGCTCTGCCAAATTCAAATTTGGCTATCACTTGCTGCAAATCCATTTCTTTGCAAATTGTTATATTTTGTAGCTGCGCTGTCTGAATCAGTGAAGGATATTGCATGAAGCGTTTGGAATAGATATAAATAACTGAGGGATGCGCCATGCATTCCGCTTCACCAAGTATGGTAGTGATGCCTGAATGCATATTTGGCCTTTACGATACTTACAGTTTAATTTAGTTACATCATGCTAGCGTTGTTGTCTTTTCCTGTCTTTTTTTAACTGTATTTTCTCTCTTTTGTTATGGTTGTCTGGTAGAAGATTATCGACTCATGGACTAGAAGAACAAAGGACATGGTGAAACCAAGGCCAGGGACCGTTCCAGGAGTCGATTGTGTATTCAGTGAGATCCCTAACTACTAAGCTGCACACTCCCAGTCAAGTTCAATACTGTGGTACTTGGATACTTGGATGGTCCGTCTTTATTGACTGTGCGGGCCCACCATAGTTTCCACTTTTTTCGGAATTTCGCTGGTTTAGCATTTTGTTGGCTGCTCCCTGGAGTTCCCAGGTCAGCGCAGCCGAAGTTTGCCACAGACCGCCGGCAGAGGGAGATTTCCGACAATGCGACTAGTTTGATACCAGTAAGGAAGTGGATCCTGGTGTTGGTTTATCTCACCTCGCCATCTTGGTGGAAACGCCAGACTAATTCTTAGTTTGGGAGATAATGCTGGAGCGATGAATCCTTCCCTGTAACTCAGAGCCCGGCATCAAGGAACACCTCCTAGCCAGGCTAATGCGTTGAACTGTCGGGGCGAATCAAGTAAAATAGAGTCAGCAATTTGGTCTCTAGTCATATGCACCATGTTAAGATTAAATACGCAAGTTTTCTCAATGGTGTGCTATTTAATTTCGACGAAATCTGTCTGAATGTCATACTTTAGGCATAACAAAGGTACATTGTAGAATATGACTTTTGTGGCCGATTTATACAGTGTTCTGTAGCCGATGAAGTACAGAATGAACAAAATAAGTGCAAAATTGCATGAAGAGCCGAGCTAGTGTGTGTTTGAGGAATACCGCAAGGTTCTTAAGGTGTTAGTCTTACCCTGTCTGGAATGTTCAATTTTTCACCGATTAGTTTCATCAAAAAGATAAACACAAAGCACTACTGTATCGCAATGTTTAAACTGCAATGATGCTGAGACATTTGCAAAACTCCGGTCGGCAGGTGTCTGTAGTGGGGCATAACTGGCATAATACTCTGATCCGAAATTTGTAGTAGTCAGTAAAAAAAAAGTTAAAATTGTGATTTCTACTGCAGCCTCGGCTTAACTGGGTTCAATGTCAATGTGGGCTCCCCAGATCATTCCCATTGACGAGTGATTGCTGATGGCACTGGTAGATAGTAAATTAGCCCAGATGAAGCCGAAACGAAGCAGGCCAATGGTGCGGTGGTGAACGCGTTAGCATCCAAAAAATATGAAATCGCTTTCGATCTATTGACAGTTAGGAAAAAGGAAAATGAGCAGTGCGGTGGCTGTTGAGAACGTTTCCGTGAAGTATAATAAGATGCTTTAAAAGTGATGATCGACAGACGCTAGCTTTAGCAATAAGCTGAATGTGAAACACATGGTGGCGACTGATGGCTGGAAAACATGAAGAGCTCTTATTTGTTGCCAAAAAAATTAGAGAGCCTTATGACGGCACCATTCCTATCGAAAGATATCTTATCTCAATAAATAAATTATTTAAAAAAAGGATAAAGCTCTTGGCGTTGATCAATCCCTGCGGGATGTGCCATGCATTCGACTTCACTAAGTATCGTTGGAGGTGATTGAATGCATAGCTGGCCTTTACTCGCGGTGGCCTGCCGATGTATCGAACCAGTGCTGCTATCCTCCCAGGCAAGTCTGGTACCAATTTGCCCCTCTTGGAGGGATGAAAGGCTTCGTGGCCCATGGGCGCGTGGATCGATTCCATGTGTGTGTCAAAATAGCGCCTCCAACCACTTCGCCACATCCGCCCTGGGCAACTTATTAAAAAGTGTAAATCCTGAAAATATGATTAAATATTCACAGAGTAGAGTACCTTTTCGTGCTCGTAAAGCGATTTGTCCTGAGCTCCCTGGTTCCTCAATATTGGCACGAAATTTCACCGAACCTTTCATTTTTATTCTTACACAACTTGCTTAGCTTGTCGTAACAAATGCGCAATCCTTAAATTTCACTCCTTTGCCACGTTTAACATTTGGAACTCCAAAACTTAATTCCTCTGTTCAATGGTGAATTTCAGTCCCGTGTGTTTGCATTTACCACAATGGCGTTGGAAACGTTCCATCGTTGAACATGAAAAAGTGACGACGTTTGTTAGAGGATGTTTAGTCACCGTCGAGGTTCTGACTCTTTGATAATGTTAAAGCGAATATTTAAAAAATTTACTTATTTCCTTCTACGACTACTATGTGAAAACTAATGATTTATTGATTTGATATAAAGGATTTGCTCATTGATGGGTTACTGTAGATGATGGGCACATGCCAATAAGTTGGCAGGCTGTATGAGCATTGAATGTCGACCTTTCGCCTACCCACCATTCATGGATCGAGCTCTCGCACGTTTCTGAACATCCATAGCCAAATAGACGATAGAGCCAACAGAGAAGCTGGAACCACTTTAATTTATTAAGCATTTATGTATCTACATTAACGTACATCACAGAACGCTCCTTTAAAAAAGTTGCTGGCAGCAAGAGTGGTCAGAGCTTTGTTCGTTTCAGTGAGGACCGTGTTGCACGTGCTGCACAACGCGCCCGGAGTTCCAAAGCCCTGAAAATCGAAACAGTTTACAAACATCGGCAGAGGGATACATTCTAATCTTATTTTTTTCCTACTTTTGCACTGATCACAAATTTGTCAGTTCATGTAGAACTTCCGTTTAAGAACGTAAACGATATCCACACATTGCCTACTAAAGTTGATCTGCAGGTGGATCTCTGCGTGGACGAGGTTCCATGTGTACATTGAATTTTTCTCTTCATTTACACCAAAATTCTACAATAAAGTATGTACGGAAAATGGTTTTGAGTCCTTCCCAATAAATAGTCCTTCTACGGTGAATTTTTGTCTACTACACTTAATCTTCGAGAAAAGCAGTGGAACGGAAGGGTTTCGCAGGAAAAATGTGTCGGTAAGCGAGTGTTTCCAATGGCATTCCTGATTAGTGATAGATAGTAATGAGTTGTAGTGTTGTCTATTTTCCACAAGGAGGTCTTAGTATTTATCAAAACATGGATCTGGAGTATTTCTTGGACAATCTAGCCTGTCGATGGAACAGTGTATATAAATGCATACGATTTTTTTCATGAACATTTGGTGTGTACCTGATGCATTATTGCCATGGAAATGGCGAGAACGAAAAGGGTGCGAACGGAGAGAAACATTTTGCTGAATGGCTCCGGGCTGTATCAGCTCAGCCGCTTTTATTTGCTTAGTCTTTATCATGGGTAAATATTGCTTACCAGATTAGAGTCGCTTTGATTTTGCTAGATCAAAGTATATGGTAAAGAGTTCGTTAAATTGGAAGAAATTCAACAACCCATTGAAAATCTGTTGATATTCGACTAGAGAATTTGAGTAAAAGATTTCTTTCTCATTCACATTACAAAACAACACTTTCTTAAGGGTAATAACCCATTGGTCCCTTACCGCAGACACCTGCGATTCGAGTCTTACAAATATCTCACATCATCGTGGCTGTGCTCCATAGATCTGTTTATTTCGCTGACACACAGTCTTGAATTCGGATGGTTGGGTGAAGAGGCGTCCTGCTGCACTGCGATTGTTAAGAACATCTTTGTAAACGACGACGTTGAGATGTTTAGAAGTGTCGATCAGCAGGCATCAGCTTTAGCAGTAAACTAGTGGAGGAATAGTATTGTTTCAGACGAAATGCACAGCCTTGGAACACTTGGTGACCCATGATTGTTAAAACACATGAATAGTCTTCTTTTGCCAAATATCCGTAGTGCATGAGGATTTTTATGATGAGAGCATCGCTGTCGAAGTACACCATGTCCATTTGCGTAGGGTATCCATAAGTGTTCATGCTGTAGACATGATTATTTGCAGACTCGAATACCTTTATCTGTTGTAGAAGATCAGTGAACAGTTGTTCAGATATTAATGCACTTGAGTCAGTTAATAGTTATTAAAACTTGTAGATAATCGTTCATCTTTTTTGCAAGCTACATCTGTGACGTAAGTCACCATTTGGAAGCGGAACCAACGATCACATGATATTGGTAGGATTTTTCCAATCCTTTCGCGATTGAGAATCCAAAAACAGCGAAGCGGCTTACTTCCATGGAATTGAATCTGTGCATTTGATTGTCCAGAAGTTACTTTCTTTTTTACTAATAGCTTGTAGTTTTTTATTGGCCATGAAGGAACTTTGCAGTCAAGTGAAAAGTGGTTAATACTTACCTCCAAAGAGTTACCGTACCAAATGATGGTCATTAACAGCTTTAACATGTCTATTAATCTTTACATGACCCTGACTAAATGTTCTGATAAATTAGACGAAAATCATTCCTTTTAGTAATAAAAACGTAGCAGAGTTTTCCACTACAAGCGAGAAGTGAGCACTCTATTTGACTTCTGGCCCTTGACACGTTTCGTTATAAACTGTCCGTGTTTTGCTATCGGTCGCACCACTCTTCGAAAAACGTAGCAACGAAGCGAATGTAGAAACAGCAGTTATCATTTTAATGGTCTGTTTTTGCTCGGAATCCTCTGTCATTTATTGGTGTCATTGAAAGAGCAAGGTAAAAACTTTTTCACTATTGGAAACAAATGCATCGATAATGAATGCTTCTCCACAAATGCATCAAAGTTTCCACGAAAACTGCTCGTTGTTCTAGGAGAACGAAGTGATTTTATTTGAAATCGCTGAGCAACAACTATCGTGTTCACGTCGAACTACTTACGGGTTTGGCGATTACGAGGACACCCAAGTCTTTTATAGAAACGTCGTCTTGCTTACCTATACAACAAAGCGCATTACAATCGTTCTAGATGAAAGTCGAAACGGGTTTAGCTATCGAGGCAATAGTGATGACAACATTATAAACCAGCTCCCAACGACCAAAGTGCAACGACAAATGTAGGCATCAGCCACTGACGATGCCATCAAAAACGTTTACTATAATGCGTTACTTCACCGACGTCACCTTGAACAGAATGAATGCGTCGAGAAACACGTAGACGTTATCGGTATCACCAGAATGAGAAGTCCTGTAAATTTAGATGATTGCTGACCTATTCAGTCTATTCTGGTTCGAGAATGACACAATTTGCTGCTTTGCAGGCAACGCTGCGAGTACGAACTTTTCGTTGTCTCCTTCTGAATGAGGGGTATAGGTAATGGAGAGTGCATATTCTGTCACATAACATTCACAACGTGACTAAAAACGTTTATTTTTCATCTCTATAGACATGGAAACCACAATGTCGGCCACGTTGCAAGTCTTCTACTTAGATTGTTTCGACTCGATGCATAGGCATGCAAATCACGGTAGTTCTGGCCACGTTGCAAGTCTTCTATTTGCGTTCTTCTTCTCTACGATTCGCGGTGTGCTGTACCATCGATTTTGGCGCCACCAAGAAAGCTCTCACTAAAATCCACCTATTGCTCATATGTCTCGTTTCAAAGACGTTTCACACTTATCACACCAGCCAGGCGTCGACCACCAGGTCAAGAAATTTCAGAAAATCTCACGAACCTTGTTGCTGGCCTACCGCTTCCTTCGATCGACATGTTTAGGTCTCTCCCTGGTGACTACTTTCTTCATGAATTCCGAACGAGCGGTAACGTTGTTTTCCGTAGTAGGTGTCTGGGATGGTTGTTGTGCTGCAGCAGAAATTAGTGCTTCTTAACTGTACACAAGCTGGCCATTTCAGACACCAAAAGTGAAGTAATTAACCAACCTTACCGAGATTCCCTTTTATAAGCCGGTCGAGACCCCACTCCGGGACTCTCCCTATCGCGCATTCGGCTCGTTAAATCGTTTTCGAGCGGTCGGTCGATTGATTGTGGCAATTCTTATTTCTTCCTTCTTCCTACTGTGCTTCGCTCCAGACACGCGGGCGAACATGCATACATTTATATATATATATATATATATACATATATGCATATGTTTATATATATGCATA
>MQTX01000253.1:58042-93881 GCA_009735665.1 Angiostrongylus cantonensis | reverse complement strand
TATATATATATATGCAGGTACGAAGCACAGTAGCAAGCCATAGGAAGAAATAGGAATTACTACGATCAATCGACCGACCGCTCGAAAACGATTTAACGTGCCGAATGCACGAAAAGGAGAGTCCCAGAGTGGGGACTCGACGGCTTATAAAAGGGAATCTCGGTAAGAATAGATAATTCAATATTAATGTCCGATATGGCTGGTGTTGTTGACACTTAGACAGAACTTACTCGCACTGATAACTCATAACGTTAATTTTTATCAGAGACTTCAAAGTCAGAATAAGAAAGGTCAACGTAAACAAATATAGCATCGAAAAAATTGGATCGCGAAAAAAATGAGGATGAAAACCGTCTGGCAAGACCCTTGTTTGCAATACGTCTCATCCTTTGATGCTCGCATTTCCAAACTAAAGAAAGCTGATCCTGGACATGGGAGTCTCCTAACGGCATGACTCATGTGGAAGTCAACCATATTCTAACAAACAGAAGATGGTGCCTGGTAAACAAATCGGTGGTCCTATAATTCTGTGCTAGTTCTGATCATCACCTTCTTCGCCCCAAGATTCGACTGATTCGAAAGTCACCTGTGTTGTCCGTAGTACCATTGATCGTCGAATGACTCAAGTGGGCGCTAGTAAATCTTCTTGTCCATCGGTTGTCATTCATATGCATTACGTGTCCAGCCCACCTTATCTTCGACTGTTTGGCGCACAGAACGGCATCTTTGATTTTTGGAGGCAACTCCTAACCCCCTTCCATATACTCCCCTGTCACTTGATTGCAGGCCTTTGGCAGAATTGACTCGTAGAATACAATCCGCATAAAGCGAAAACGCACCCACACACGCATACATGGATACGCCTAGCAAATACAGAAATTATGTGCCAAATCGGCGGAGCAGAAACAAGGTATCCATCCCCTGGATCCACCTGTGTATCAGAAAATCAAAGGTCGCTTTTGGTCCGCGATTTACCCCTATTCTACATCTGGGGACGCGCCACGTCGCCTCGCGACTAACGATTTCAAACGAAATCACTTCGTTCTCCTAGAAAAACGAGCAGTTTTCGTGGAAACTTTGATGCATTTGTGGAGAGTGCAGATTGAAGAAGGAAATCGACTCGCCAAGTTTTCCAATGCTCAGATGTCACACAATAAAAGCAAGCTTACAACTGGAAACGGAAATACAAGATTGTTTTTTTTTGTGACTACCCTCAAAAGTAAAATAAAGCAAACAATGTAAAAACTGCTAATATCAAAAGATGGTAAACTTCAGAGAATCGAAGTACTTGAGCTCACATTCGCAATACTGGACCAACTCCTCCTCATAGGTTAAGCAGTTCCGGTTAATTAATTTCAGCCATCAAAGTTGATCTAGAAATATGAATTAATTGGTCGAAAACGATAATAGATACACTCAAAGCATAAGAAAAATTTTTCTGTTCCAACGTAGGTGATAGTTCTCCTAAGAGACGAAAATTCTCTCTACGGTTCAGCCCCTCATCGCATCCAGGAGGTGTCCCAGGGTGTCGCGCTGTACCTGTACCGCATACTCTAATTTTGAAATATTTTTTGACATATCCGTGGCTGAAGGCATATACCAATAAATATTTCAAAATTATAGCACCCTTAGCAATTTTGAAAAAGAAGTGGCGCACAATTCTTTTCCGGACCTACAGTTTCGTGACATCTTCTTCGATTAATGAGCAAGCACAATAGCACTGACTCAATAGATCGGTGGACCACCGCGAGTCATTGTAAAGGCCAGAAACGCATTCAGTAACCTCTAACGATTCTTAATGAAATCTGATGCTTAGCTCATCTTTCAGAAACTGATCAACGCCGAGAGCTTTGTCCTCGGTAATCAAATGTTTTAACGTCTTCGTCTTCTTCACAGTGGCATTGGTCCGAGTCAGTGGTTCACAGTGTGGTCGTCCTCGCAATGAAGTTGGTCGCTGTTGCACCAAGTTGAATCGGATTCTCCTTGAAATTTTGGAGATATCCGAGGCAGTAGATTCTCACGTAAAACGGTGGAGCTCTGTAAAGCTCATGAAATCATCAACTTACTTTCTGATGAAAAGGATGAAGGATAAAGCTCTCGGCGTTGATCAATCCCTGAGGGTTGAGCCATGCATTCGACTTCATTAAGTATCGTTGGAGGTGATTGAATGCATATCTGTCCTTTAAAATTACTCGCGGTGGTCAGCCAATGTATCGAGCCAGTGCTACTATCCTCTCAGACGAGTCTGATACCAATTCGCCGACCCCGGAGGGATGGAAGGCTTGGTGGGCCATGGGCGCAGAAATCGATTCCACGTGTGCTGCAGTGGGCGCTTCCAACCACTGCGCCACACGCGCCCTTACTTCCTTATTGACTGATTAGTACCGATTAGGAACTGTCATGTAATACAGTCATGCTCTAATCACTAATCACGGCTCTACCACCTTTCCTCACCTGTATTAGATTATCAACTTCCTATGTGACAGTTATTGTCTACAATGGCGACGCTAAACAGTACATGCTGTAAAGTGAATGAACTTTATACACCTTTGTTAGAGATTAATGGATGCATATGGGCTTATAAACCGACCCGCGCTGACCTATAGATCCATCGAGTGAGGGCTGTTTTCCTCACAGATAACTCCACCACCGATTTTCCGATCCCAAATGCATGGAGCACTTGGTGTGATTGGGGCGCGTGGTCGTCCCTGTGCGTACTGCAAAGCACCTCTAACCGCTGCGCAACACACGCCGCCATATGGTCTGTATTACATGAGAGCTCCTAATCACAGTGATGCCTTCAACCAGCTCATGTGACAAGGTGAATTGCAGAGATGATTATTTAACCCTTCTACATGCTACAACGCTTTGGTTATTATTTTAGCGTACATGTACTACGCTGCAATGACGGTCGAACTGTGTTCCTGAGAACACCTAGCAGACACTGTTACAGCAGCTGTTTTCACTCTAATACCTCTTTTTTTGGAGTCAAGAGGTAGCGCGAGAGATAGACCACCTTTTGGTTACTGCTCATTTCACGGTATGATATATAATGATAAGGCACATTTTGTGCACATGCTAGCTTTTGCAGGTTCTGTCAAACATTGGATCCTTCCAGACAGCGATAAAGTTATTGCTCTTTCCCTTTAACAACAAATCCTGGTTCTATTCATGTAATGTTTACTCTTCAGTTTTGCTTCTACTTTTTACTAAAACAAAAGAGAAATGCTGATGTTAATCCCTTGATCAGCTTTCTATTAAGCTCAGGATTTTTCAAAAAATCAGTTTTTGACGTACTATTAATTCGGCTTTCCAGGCTTTGAAGAAGCCGAAACCACCATAGCCTCCAATACTGAATCACCTATATCACCTGTCGTTCTGTTGCCTGTCAATTGACTCCAGCAGGTGCCGCAAAATCTTCCATTTCTCCATAAGGCGCACAAGAGTGGAGTAGCTCAGAGGGTAAGGATCCATTACTTGATAGAAATTGCAAACGCCCATATGTGTACAAAATGCGCCTTATAAGTTAATTACCCTTTAACTGAAAACTATCAAAAAATGGTCTGCCGGTCGCACTACCACTTGAAACCTTAAAAAAAAGAAAAAAATTGAGATATTAAAGTGACAACGGCGCCTATCACATTGTTCGGTGCGATCTAGCCAGGTTCTCAAGGTCATGTAATAGTTTGACCGATATTGCAACGCTACACAGCTTAGCAGTAACAGTAAACAATGGTTATGGCCTTCAGAAGACTAGATGTCCATTTCTGGCATGCATATTACCATAATCATGCTGATCAACGTCGTTATTGCAGACAGGATCTGTCGTATAATAAGCCCATGAAGTGGTGAGTGACTCAGTCCATTACTGGGCAAGTTCCTAGTTTGATCCTTTTACAATATCTCCTTCGAATTTACGTAGGAAGCGTCAGGTATCTATGAAGTTGCACAGAGAATCTATTTGACCAACTCATAAAATTTTAGAAAACCTTTGAGCATGATTAGTACTAGGTACATGAATCAAATGCGAGAAATGTTGCGATCCGGTTAACAAATGCGATGAGGGACCATGTAAAACACAATTTAAAGAAAATTATTCAATGCCTAGCCTATGTAAGAAGGTTTTTAGGAGAGACTCTGTGACACCTGTCTTTCTACATTATGGTGGTCGGTTAACCGCAGGCAAGGCAGCAACCACTTACCGTACGACAAGAATTCTGTTCATTGTTTGATCGTCGAAAATGAACAAAGTAAGATGAATGACAACCACACGCTCTGGTGAACGGTAGAGCACCTAAGGCTGCTTTCAATGGAGGTGTGCTGGTTATCTATTGCTCAGTGGAGATACTCTTTAAAGTACCACCAACGGAAGAAACATGAAATGAATAAAAGACGTGTAATGAGATAATAATGAGATAAAACAAAGAACACATTTTTAAAAAACAACACAGTCGAATATTTAATTTTACTTTTATGCAATGATTACTCTTACAAATGACCAGTCAAGCCCAGACAGTTAATTTTACAAATTCGATATAGTTACCAGTTACCAGAGAGCAGCAAGAGCTCCGCAAAAAACAAGTTACTTTCTCTGGTCATTCACTGCTACCAATCATCAGCATCCTACATAAAGAGGCATCACCGAGTGCCTCATTCGAGAGATGGTCTGCTGAGGAAGACACAACTCGATTGGAAGGCGAGCATGCCACATCAAGACGAAGAAGAACCGTGGACTATTGACTCGGATCATCGACTGTGATGAGGACGAAGACATCAATAGGTTACCCGAATAAAGATTGTTTGCCAACCTCGCGTAAGCTTATCACAGAAAGAAGACATGTTTATTAGTGATGTCGAGGTTGAAGAAAAGTCGGCTTTGAAATACTATTAAAAACGCCGAAATTCTTGTGATCAGCTAAGGCGCATGGAGAACTCCATGGAGACCGTAATCACTGTCATTCGTGTTACTCACTGTTTGTGTGTGACTCACTGTTTACTATATTTCGGTGAAGAATTTGTTACACACATAGCATCGTATTTTAGAGCATCCAAAAAGTCTAGAAATTGTAACCGTTATGTTAGTTAGTTGCGACATCATCTTCATCAGAGCCGATGTCTATTCGAGTCGGTGGTCCACAGTTGTTCGTTTCCTAGAGATGGAGTCTTCGTCCTGCATCGAACCGGCTCTTCCTCAGTGGAGCATCTCTCTTAGTTGAAGTGCTATGAACGGCTTCGTTTAAGTCAAAAACTTCTTTTGTTGGTTCATAACGACAGTGATGGTGTGAGATTAATTGTAGTGGAAAATGAGGCCAAATCCTTTCGAGATTTTTATTTTTGAAGATAAGATTTTTAACACATCGACGTCATCTGAACACGTGCAAGTATTGTGGTTGAAATCTTGGTTTAGCGTTTTCTTTGTTTGGTTATGGAGGCGTTTGACCGAGTAGATTGCTGTCAACTTGACTTTCCAGGCTCTGAAGAAGGCGAAGTTCGCCGAAACGTCAGCTTACTTGTGAATAAAGAATAATAATAACACCTCGCGTTTGCTCAACAAGAATACAAAGAATTATAAAATAACTATTGTAAACTTAATTTTTTGATTATGCCGAATGCTGTCCGCCGTGTTAAAAACTCATCCCTGCGTGTTCTACTTTAAATGGAAGGTCGAGCTACTGTACTGTCTATGGGCCACCGCACATGCTGTTCATCTTCATTGTATTGTAGCGATTCCAACTTTTAAAGTTCGTTTTGTGACGTTCGAACGGGTTTTCATCATATCATCATGTGTTAAAAATCTCCAAAAATAGTAAATTCATATGCAATTCTATGCATTTTCTACGACTATCAATCTTACCCACGGATCTTCCTCATATGAGGGATCTCGAGCCGGTTAGTCGCGAGGCTACGTGGCGCGTCCCCAGGTGGCGGATAGGGGGTTAATCGCGGACCAAAAGCGACCTTTGCTTCCCTGAGACGCAGGTGGATCCAGGGGATGGACTCCCTGTTTCTGCTGCGCCGATTTGGCACATACTTTCTGTATTTGCTAGGCGTATTGATGCATGCGTGTGTGGGTGCGTTCTCGCTTTATGCGGATTGTATTCTACGAGTCAATTCGGCGAAAAGCCTGCAATCAAGTGACAGGGAAGTATATGGGAGGCGGTTAGGAGTCGCCTCCAACAAATAAGCTCCATGTCCACTCTGGGAGAGCCTGGCAAGCTACCCGGGAGTATAACCAGCCCCCACGTTCAGAGCCCAGCAAGCTATACGTGGGTATTAAATATGCTAAACACAGTAAAAAAAACGGGCCTCATTCCCCTGACCCCGAAAGAGCCCCCAATTTCGCAGCGTTGGGTAGGACGAGTACGGAGAGGCTGCTAAAATCTCAGGGCCAATGGAAGCTGCCTGGATCAAAAACTATGGTGACGATCTGTACCTACAACGCACGTACACTTGCATCCGAGTCCTCGATAGAGGACTTGCTCACGCAAGCAAGAATGATAAGGTACGACGTCATCGGCCTGGCCGAGACGAGACGACGCCACCCATTCAACGCTGTCTATGACACTGGAGAAGAACTGTTCCTCGGAACATGCGACAGTAGAGGCGTAGGCGGTGTCGGCGTTCTCGTCAACACGAGTTTGTCCATGAACATCGATTCATTCGAACAGCTTACAAACCGAATCGGACGTTTACGATTGAGAAGATGTGGATCAACACCGGCTTTGACAATCTTCGTCGTTTACGCGCCAACATCAAACTATGACGAAGAAGAAGTCGAAGCGTTCTACATGGACTTGGAGAGGTTCTACAGAGAAGACCACACATTCTTCAAGGTCATCATTGGAGATTTCAATGCCAAGATCGGACCAAGAAGATCGTCTGAGGAACGTCACATTGGGACCCACGGATTAGAATGGAACGAACAGGGTGAGCGGCTCTCTGAGTTTATCATGGCGACCAAAACCATCCATGGTAACTCGCAATTCCAGAAGCCTCACTCTCAACGATGGACGTGGGAATCTCCTAATGGAGAGTACCATAACGAAATAGACCACATCATAGTAAATAGGAAGTTTTGCCTAACCGATGTCGCTGTTGTCCCAAAATTTTACACGGGATCAGACCACCGTCTCCTTCGTGCAAGATTTTATTTTTCACGGAAAGGAGAAAAAGCCGCTAAATTCAAAAACCGTAGTCCCAGAACCACCCCAAACTGGGACTTATTCAACTCATTAGTCGGCTGTTGGGAAGATGCCGTTGTAGACAACATCGACGAAGAATACGATCGGCTCATTGAACATCTTCACGTTAGCGCCATGAAAGCTGAGAGTTCGAAGGTCACCAAGAGACGTCTGTCTCCAGAAACTCTTGAGCTAATACGCCAGCGTGGACTCGCACGAGCTGCAGGCAACCGCGAACTAACGTCCGAGCTTGCGAAACAATGCAGACAGGCGATAAAAGAAGATCTTAAAGAGAGAAGAGCAGCAGTAATGGTCGAAGCTGCAGAGGCTGGGAAAAGCATTCGCAAAGCTCGCCGAAGCTTCGCCAATTACAAGACCAAGATGATTGCACTCCGCCGCCCAGACGGAACAATAACATCGTCCAGAAAGGCAATGGAGAAAATCATCCACGATTACTACTCAGATCTCTTCGATAGCCACGTCCATCTCCCGTCTTATGAAATAAAAGAGGATGGATATGCTGTTCCACCGGTTCTCCCTTCCGAAATCCGACATGCCATTTCGTCGGTGAAAAATCGAACAGCACCAGGTCCGGACAGGATAAGATCAGAACATCTGAAGAACCTTCCGCCAGTCCTCGTAAGCACACTGGCTAGGCTTTTCACACGTTACCTGTCTGAATGCATGGTCCCTACTCAGTGGAAGACCAGCAAGACCGTGTTGTTGTTCAAGAAGGGTGACCTACACGATATAGGCAACTATCGCCCAATCTGCTTGCTGTCTGTCGTCTACAAACTTTTCACTCGAGTCATCCTGAACAGGATTGACAGAACACTGGACGAAGGACAGCCGTGCGAGCAAGCAGGGTTTCGAAAAGGATTTAGTACGATGGACCACATTCACACGTTAACAAGGCTCATTGAAGTATCGCGAGAGTACAAAAGACCGCTCTGTCTCACTTTCATCGACTTAGAGAAGGCTTTTGATTCAATTGAGATAGAAGCAGTCATGGAAGCCCTTGGTAATCAAGGAGTCTCTACTCAGTACATAAAGATTCTTCGTGAGCTATACAATAATTTCACAACCAAGATTTCACCATTCTACAACGATATTAACGTTGACGTCAAAAGAGGAGTTAGGCAAGGCGACACAATCTCGCCAAAATTATTTACAGCCCCCCTCCAGAACGTCATGCGAACATTGGAATGGGGTAATATGGGAGTGAAAATCGATGGTCGGCAGATACACCACCTTCGCTTTGCTGATGATATCGTTCTTATAACACCAGACATTAGCCAAGCGGAACGCATGCTTGCAGACTTTGATAAAGCGTGTGGAAAGATTGGTCTTCGACTAAATCTCAAGAAAACGATGTTCATGAAGAACGGATTGGTTTCGTTTGCCCCATTCACGCTCAACGGAACGAATATCTCCGAATGCTCTAGTTATGTTTATCTAGGTCGGGAAATCAATATGATGAACGACTTAGCTCCAGAGCTGAGCAGAAGGAAACGAGCGGCTTGGGGAGCTTTCAAGAGCATCGAGGATGTGGTGAAGAGGACAAAGAACACCCGACTCCGTGCCCACCTTTTCGACTCAACGGTTCTTCCTGCCCTAACGTATGCGCCAGAAACTTGGTCGCTACGTAAGCAGGAGGAAAGATCACTCAGCGTTATCGAACGCTCAGTCGAAAGGACGATGCTAGGAGTATCCCGTTTCGCTCAAGTAAGGGATGGGATCCGAAGCTCCGATCTATGTCAACGATCGAAAATCAAAGATGCCGTTTTATACGCCAAACAGTCGAAGATAAGGTGGGCCGGACACGTAATGCGTATGAATGATAACCGATGGACAAGGGCTGTTAGTGACTGGATTCCTCGGGATGTCAAACGTACTGCAGGAAGACCACCGACCCGATGGTCAGAGTTCTTCACGAAAAGCCTAGAAGAAAGATATGATGCTCGACGAGTCCCTAAAGCGAGGAGAACCCATTGGGCTACTCTTGAGCGCGATAGGGAAAAATGGAGGATTTACTGGCGCCCGCTCGAGTCACTCGACGATCAACGGGACTACAGGTGATACAGGTGATCAATCTTACATCAACTCTGACCATGTAAACCAGCAATAGACCTTATTAACACAAGCGAAGCAACTCTTAGTAGTTCAATCGAGAGAGAGGCTCCACTGAGGACGACCCGACTCGATGCACAGTAAAGAGTCCACCTCTAGAACACTAACAACTGTGGACCATCGATTCGAATCATCGGCTCTAATGAGGATGATGCCGTTCAAACGTTAGCCGAAAACAACGGCTGTTTATCAACCTCGTGTAAGCTTATCGAAGAGAATGAATGCTCATAATAGTGTAAAAACTGGCTGAATTTCCACCATAACTAGTGCCGCGTAATGCTGCAATTTCTAGTGGATTCCAGAACATGTAGTACAGTGCAACTAGCATTTCTCTTAAAGCACTGTCATTGCCCAGTTAAAGCTTCATCGCAAACTGTAACGTCACGAAATGGATGGAAACCAGCGTGTTCGAAAACGAAACGATTTCTTTTTATAAGAAAAGGGTGTGAAAGGAAAGGTCGAGAAAATAGACATCTGTGCTGACTAATAAGATGTCTACTTTTCTGGGTACTCTTTGCATTCTCGCTATTTTCTTGGCTCTAGTGCATCAGGTGTAACAAATTTCACACTTATGGTTTCTGTGCACTAAAATTTTTTGTCTGTGGGTTGGCACGGATGGGCTCCATCGCACCTTGTCGCGAACAAGAGAGGCAGCGCCTTCGAGGAACATAACTTCCAGACTTACTCAGTCCTTGTTACTGCTTTTTCTAGAATGTCCAAGGCATAAGTTTACATAACCTATCCTCGAATTGGATTCGTAGCACGCAAGTGCGAATCGCCTTCCATTCACATTCGAATGGGTGTTTCTTGCCGAATAATAATGTAGAGTGCAATGCTTACCCATACAAGCAGCTGGCATGGGAACATCCCTGAAATATCCCACCTGTTTAACAAAAGAGCAACACTTCAGAATAGCCACAGAAGCTGATTAACACGCTTGTGCCAGTGATTCAGGTCTCCATGGAGTTCTCGATGTACGTTATCTGATCACAAGAATTTCGACGTTTTTAGTGGTATTCCAAGACTGACTTGCCTTTAACCTCGGCATTACTAATAAAAATGTCTTCTTTGATAAGCTCATTCGAGGATTCCCGATGTTTTTTCTTCACCAGAGCCGATGATCCGGGCTCAAATCAGGCACACTTATTCGGTGATGCCTTTTTATGCAGGATACTGATGATTGGCAGCAGTTATTGACCGGTGAAAGTAACTTGTTTTTCCTATAGCTCTTGCTGCTCTTTGGCAACTGGTAATTATACAAATTTTGTAAAATTAACTGCCCCGACCTTGATTGGTTATTTGTAGAAGTAATTATTGCGTAGAAGCAAAGCCGTATATTCTGCAGTGTTGTTTTCTTTAAAAAATGTGTTCTTCGTTTTATCTTGCTATTATACGTCTTTTATTCTTTTTATGTTTCTTCCATCGGTGGTACTCTAAAGAGCGTGGCTATAGATGCCCTTCAATACAAACAAGTCCACTAGTTCGATGCCAAGTCAAGATTTACTTAACCTCATATCCTTCCAAGGTTGACAAATTAGTAGCAGATCTGGCTGGGTGGACCATAGTCCGACAGTTTGCAAAGCTAGGTTTGCCCAAGTCAATGGATAGAAAAAAATATGCGTTCAATCATTTGTGCGACGGTACATGATGAAGTCTGATTCGTTTCTTATTGCTAGAGAACTGATCACCGCGGAAGGCCTTCCCGCTTTACGGTGGCCCACACCAGTAATGTATTCTTTTTGAGCAGATGCAAAGAATAAAAGGACTCTTTCAATGTAGTGCAATATCACGCCAACTCGATGGTCAGAGTTCTTCACGAAAACCTTGGAAAAAAAGGTATGATTTTCAACAAGTCTTTAGAGCGAGGAGATTTCATTGGCCTACTTCCGCCCGCCGCAGGTAGAAATGAAAGATTTAGTGCTGCTACGTTGAGGGCCAAAGGGATAATAGGTGATACAAGTTATTCTGTATTTAATTTTCGCTAATTTCCTCTTCTTCACAGCCTAAAAAAACCGAATTTGTTGGTTGTTAAAAACTAACCTATTGACCAATGTTGAGCTTAGTTGAATGTCGGTCGTGGGAACGCTATCGACATTTCTGCATCGTTTCACTAAAGAACAATGAACGAAGCATTTGCTGTTAAAAGGTAATAACATTAATCTTAGTACCGTCTGAAAGGATCTATTTTGTAGTAGAATTTCCAGGCACTCTTATGTGCACAAAATGCGCCTCGTCGGCAGTTATCTGGAAATTGGAAGTTATCAATGTGTGTTTACCTTGTTCTACCAGGTGCGCCTTCTCGTGATCGAGAATTCAAAAAACGGAGTCATCGAAGTGACAACAGGGGGTGGTACGTCATCACCGGGGTTCGCAAGATCATACTTCGACTGACAATGTGACGCTAGACAGTTACGCAGAAATAATAACGAAAGTGTTGGAGCACTCACCTGTGTTACCTGTATCACCTATATCACCTGTAGTCCCGTAGATCGTCGAGTGACTCGAGAGGACGCCAGTAAATCTTTCATTTTTTTCCTGTCGTGTGCAAGAGTAGTTCAGTGGGTTCTGCTCTTGAGACTCGTCGTGCGTCATATCTTTCTTCTAGGCTCTTCGTGAAAAGCTGAACTCTGACCATCCGGTAGGTGGTCTTTCTGCCAGTGCGAACAGCTCTTTTCCATCGATTGTAATTCATACGCATTACGTGTCCGACCCACCTAATCTTCGACTGTTTGGCCTACTGAACGGCATCTTTGATTTTTGATCGGTGACGCAGGTCGGGGCTTCAAATTCCATCCCTAACTTGCGTGAAACGGGATACTCCTAGCATCGCCGTTTCGACTGCACGTTCAATAACGCTGAGTGATCTTTCATCCTGCTTACGTAGCGACCAGGTTCCTGACGCATACGTTAGGGCAGGAAGAACCGTTGAGTCGAAAAGGTGGGCACGGAGTCGGGTGTTCTTTGTTCTCTTCACTACATCCTCGATGCTCTTAAAAGCTCCCCAAGCCGCTCGTTTCGTTCTGGTGAACTTTGGAGCTAAGTGGTTCATCATATTGATTTCCCGACCTAGATAGACATAACTGGAGCATTCGGAGATATTCGTTCCGTTGAGCGTGAATGGGGCAAACGAAACCAATCCGTTCTTCATGAACATCGTTTCCTTGAGATTTAGTCGAAAACCAATCTTTCCACACGCTTTATCAAAGTCCGCAAGCATGCGTTCCGCTTGGCTAATGTCTGGTGTTATAAGAACGATATCATCAGCAAAGCGAAGGTGGTGTATCTGCCGACCATCGATTTTCACTCCCATATTATCCCATTCCAATGTTCGCATGACGTTCTGGAGGGTGGCTGTAAATAATTTTGGAGAGATTGTATCGCCTTGTCTAACTTCTCTTTTGACGTCGATGTTAATGTCGTTGTAGAATGGTGAAATGTTGGTTGTGAAATTTTTGTACAGCTCACGAAGAATCTTTATGTACTGAGTAGGGTCTGCCTGACTATCAAGGGCTTTCATGACTGCTATCTCAGGTGAATGAAAGGCCTTCTGTAAATCGATGAATGTGAGACAGACCGGTTGCTTGAACTCTCGCGATACTTCAATGAGCCTTGTTATCGTGTGAATGTGGTCCATCGTACTAAATCCTTTTCGAAAGCCTGCTTGCTCGCATGGCTGTCCTTCGTCTAGTGTTCTGTCAATCCTGTTTTGAATGACTCGAGTGAAGTTTGTAGACGACA
Source organism: Angiostrongylus cantonensis (assembly GCA_009735665.1). Taxonomy (NCBI): domain Eukaryota; kingdom Metazoa; phylum Nematoda; class Chromadorea; order Rhabditida; family Metastrongylidae; genus Angiostrongylus; species Angiostrongylus cantonensis. The sequence continues at coordinate 80,832 of MQTX01000253.1, read as the reverse complement.
GAGAGCAAGCAGATTGGGCGATAGTTACCGATATCGTGTAGATCACCTTTCTTGAACAACATGGTCTTGCTGGTCTTTCACTGAATAGGACCTTGCATTCAGACAAGTAATGTTTGAAGAGCCGAGCCAGTGTGCTTCTGAAGACTGGCGGAAGGTTCTTCAGATGTTCTGATCTTATCCTGTCCGGACCTGGTGCTGTTCCATTTTTCACCGACGAAATGGCATGTAGGATTTCGGAAGGGAGAACCGGTGAAACAGCATATCCATCCTCTTTTATTTCATAAGACGGGAGATGGACGTGGCTATCGAAGAGATCTGAGTAGTAATCGTGGATGATTTTCTCCATTGCCTTTCTGGACGCTGTTATTGTTCCGTCTGGGCGTCGGAGTGCAATCATCTTGGTCTTGTAATTGGCGAAGCTTCGGTGGGCTTTGCGAATTCTTTTTCCAGTCTCTGCCGCTTCGACCATTACTGCTGCTCTTCTCTCCTTATGATCTTCTTTTCTCGCCTGTCTGCATTGTTTCGCAAGTTGGCACGTTAGTTTGCGGTTGCCTGCAGCTCGTACGATTCCACGCTGGCGTATTAGCTCGAGAGTTTCTGGAGACAGACGTCTCTTGGTGACTTCCGAACTCTCAACTTTCATAGCTTTAATGTGAAGATATTGAATAATCTGATCGTATTCCTTATCGATGTTGTCGAGAACGGCATCTTCCCAACAGCCTACTAATGAGTTGAATAAGTTCCAGCTCGTGGTGGTTCTGGGACTTCGGGTTTTTGAATTCATCGAAGGAGACGGTGGTCTGATCCCAAGCAGCATTTTGGGACAATAGCGACATCGTTTAAGCAAAACTCTTTATTTACTATGATTTGGCTTTTTTCGTTATGGTACTCTCCATTGCGAGACTCCCTCGTCGAGTGTTGAAAGTGGGACTTCTGGAATTGCGAGTCACCATGGATGGATGGTCTTGGTCGCCATGATAAACTCAGAGAGCCGTTCACCCTGTTCGCTCCATTCTAATTCCATGGAACCTAATGTGGCGTTCTTCAGACGTTCTTCTTGGCCGAATCTTGGCGGTAAAATCTGTAATGATGACCTTGAAGAACGTACAGTCTTCTCTGCATAACTTCTTCAAGTCCATATAGAATACTTCGACTTTTTCTTCGTCACAGCTTGATGTCGGCAAGTAAACGACAATGGTTGTCAAAGTTTGTATTAATCCACATCTTTTTAATCGTAAGCGTCCAATTCGGGTTGTAAGCTGTTCGAATGAATCGATGTTCATAGACAAATTCATGTTGACGAGAACGCCTACGCTACCGAGTCCTCTACTGTTCCATGTTCCGAGAAAGAATTTTTCTCCGGTGTCATAGACAGCGTTGAATGGGTGGCGTCGTCTCGTCTCGGCCAGGCCGATGACGAAAATAATGTTTCTGACGTAAGTAAGATTTTTTTAAAGCTACCTTTCATATCAAATGATGTAAGTTGCGCCATTAAAAGGTGCTTGAGAAAAAGCGGTCTTGAAAATTATGCAACGATTGTTGACCTTTCATCCAATACTCTACCCGGCCGGTTAGTTCGCAACCGCCTCCATGATCGTTGTTGCAGCTCAGAAAACTGTTTGACCTGTCCTAAAAGGAAAGATGGCGATTGCATGACCCCAGGTACAATATAATTAATTTCATATAAGACATAAAGGATAAAGGATAAAGCTCTCGGCGTTGATCAACCCTTGAGGGATGCGCCATGCATTCGACTTCATTAAGTATCGTTGGAGGTGATTGAATGCATATCTGGCCTTTACAATGACTCGCGGTGGCCTGCTGATGTATCGAGCCAGTGCTGGTATCCTCCCAGACGAGTCTGATACCAATTCGCCGACCCTGGAGGGATGGAAGGCTTGGTGGGCCATGGGCGCAGAAATCGATTCCACGTGTGTGCTGCAGTGGGCGCCTCCAACCACTGCGCCACACTCGCCCCATACAAAGCATACGATGAGGAATATACTAGAGAAACGGGTAAACCGCTTTTTCGTCTGCAAAAAAGAACATCTAAATGGAAAAATTAAAATTCGTCGAAGTATTTCTCTGGATACATATAGGGCACAAAAGCACACTGGCGATGATTTTGAAGTGATTATGCGGATCCTAGCGCAGGAATCAAAGCATCAACGCGCAAGACTCTTAAGGCATTTTGGATAAATTTCAAAAATCCAGCGATGAAATGAAAAGAGAAATGTCTGAATATCACACGTGACCTGGCGCCTTTTTTCCAAATGATATTTTGACCCTTGAGTGGGTCCCGCTCTCGTCCCACGTGAACAGCGTGTGGGCTAGTCCCACTCATAACAGCACAGTGAGTAGCCTTTCCATTCAACATGGCATATATACAAATGTTTGATCTTCCTTAATACTGTACTTTCTTTTTTTTCCCAAAAATTAAAGTATTCTTGTATAAAACACGTCCAGGCCTTGAGAAAGTCGAAATCGACGAAACGTCAACCATCGATTAACAAACACCAACAGCAAAGGCAACAACAACGAAAACGAAAGCGAAGGCCTATGACAACCTTGCATTGGCTAAACAAGATCAGTGTATAAGATCATATACATAAAAAAAGTCAATATTGTGATTTCGACAGCAACCTCGGCTTAATCGGGCTCAATGCCGATATGGGCTCCGCAGATCAATCTGGTTGACGGGTGATTGCTGATGACACTGGACGGTGAAGAACTAGCTGTGAGAATGGCGAAACGATGGGCGCACGTAATGTGGTGGTGAACGCGCTTGCCCCCTGAAAGGGTGATAGCGTTTCTCATCTCACCGCAGAAACTTGCGGTCCGGAGTTTTGCAAATGTCTCAGCGTCATTGTGGTTAATTTTGCATAACAATCTGCCATGAAAATTGTCGTGGGCAGTAAATAGAAAAATTACCATTATGCTAAATTACTTTGCTACCTGGTTTCGACACTATTTTATTACGTAGCCTATTGTGAAAGCTTTATTTGGGTGGCTATGAATGGAATCCAGTTCTCGGTTGGTTTATCCCGTGTGAATTTTGTGTACTCTGACTGTCAATTTATGAACTGAATGCACTTGTCCATCTGCTCTTGTGTGGAACTGATGATGAAGCAGTCGTCTATGTCGATAGCAAAACAAAGGTTGGTATTCGACAACTGCGCCCACAATCTTGAACATAAAACTGATGGTTGGCTAAGTTTAATGCTATTCGTTGTCTCATGACTATCTAACTGATTTGTTCAAAATGTCTTTAGGACTTCTAAGGAATGAGGAACTAAGATACTGTCTTAAGAGAGTCATTTCTTGTTGAATCAACAAATCATACATACTTATATTCTATTCACTTCCCACGAGTAGTTCGGGAATTGATCTTGCATTGTAGAGTTATTCGACACATTGGTAAAAAGTGAAGTAACACCGAATTACTCCATTACATTCGTGCTGTTTGGTTGAGTGCAGAGTGGATGATCTCAAAATATTTTAGTAATAGGTAGATGTGTCGGTGAGAATTTATCATCTGGGACAGGATGCTGTTTAGGAACCATGTTCTTTTATCCGTTCGTTCTGCTATGCAACAGTGACAACTGCAATCAATTTCGATTCAGCTTAACCAAGGCAGTTCGCATGAGCATGCATGCATGTTCTTGGTAAGTTAGGCCAAAGCGAACTGAGGGTGACGGTCGTTGTTGAGAACGTCCCTGTGAACGAAGGCATCAAGATGCTTTAGAATTGGTAATCTACGAGCGCTAGATTTGGCTATAAGCTCGGTGTGAAACACATGATGGTGATTGATCATTAAAACACATGAAGAGTTCCTATTTGTTTCCAAATAAACGCTACATAAGAATTTTCATGACGGAACACCTCCGATTGAACAGTATCACTTCTCACGGGGTAAGTTATTAATAAATGTAAATCCCATAGATACCATCAAATATTCGTGGATTCTTCCTGCTCCGGTGGCGATTCGTCTTGAACTGGTTTTTTCGCAATGCCGGCACGAAATTCCATCAAACGTTTCATTTCTATTTTAATACTACTTACCCAGCTTGTTATAGCACATATGACGTCCCTGAATCTCACCCTCTTTCTACCTTTAACATTTTGAGCGCCAAATTTTAATTCTCCATGTCAACGCTGAATTTCAGTTCTGTTTTTTCATTTACCACAATTGTGTTGTAAAGGTTCCATAGTTGTGCTTGAAAAGTGACTATGTCCGTTAGTATTGTAAAGAATTACTTAATGCTTTTTTTTCGATTACTAAATGAAAACTGATGATTTATAGATTTGATGAGAAGAAACTGTTCATGGATGGACCACAGTAGCCGGTGGGCACACGCCGATGCTTTGGCAGACTCCATAAACACTGATTGCCGACTCTTCGACTACCCACCCTTCATGGGTCCACTTCGTGCAGGAGTCAGGACATTTACCTCCAAGTAGACCAACGACCCAACAGAAGCTCTGAAACTACTTTAATTTACAGGCAAATTTTGATTACTTGTGAGATTGGTCTTCATATTCTACTGTCTATTCTGTTCCCTTAAGCGCATATTCTATGAAATTCCTTATAAAATCAAAAAGCCTATTTTAACTTAGACATTATGGAACATTAAACTATGTTAACGTTTGTTATACGGCGCGTGTGGCGCAGTGGTTGGAGGCGCCACTGCGACGCACGTGGAATCGATTCCTGCGCCCATGACCCACCAAGCCTTCCATCCCTCCGGGGTTGGCAAATTGGTACCAGACTTGTCTGGGAAGTTAGCAGCACTGGCTCGATACATCGGCAGGCCACCGCGAGTCATTGTAAAGGCCAGATATGCATTCAATCACCTCCAACGATACTTAATGAAGTTGAATGCATGGCACATCCGTCAGGGATTTATCAACGCCGATAGCTTTATCCTTTACCCTTAACGTGTGTTATATATCGTATTATACTGACCGCGTATTCTTTTGCATATGTATATAGATAAATCTACAGTAACATACGCAGAGCACTTGTTTGACAAAGCCCCAGAGAGAGCGACTGGCCCGAGATTTATTCATTTCAGTGAGGACTCTGTTGCACGTATTGCACAGTGTCTCCGGCATTCCAAAGGTCTGAAAAACGGTGCAGATTAGAAATAACGGCAGAGAATTACACTTTACTTCTTATTATATTTTGCTTTTCTACCAGTCAGAAGTTCGAGGGTCCATTTGCAACTGCTGTTTCATAGCGTAAACGATTTCCACACATTGCCTAAGAAGTCTGGTCCGCAGTTGGAAATCTATGCGTGGTCGTGCTCTCATGTGTAGATTGAATTCTACTCCTCAATTAGACCAGAATTCCACGTCAAAGTATGCACGAAAAACAGCTTTGAGTCTTTCCCAATAATTCGTCCTTCTATGGTGAACTTGTCTTTATTACGGCATAAAATGTTTTAGAGGAAAGCATTGAAATGGAAGGGTTTCACAGAAAATGGATGGTGCTACATGTGTGCTTTCAATGGCGTTGTTGATTTGCGATTGATACTAGTGAGCTTTGCCCTTGCCTGTTCATCACAATAAGGTTATGGCATTTGAAACGTGGAACTATTTCTTGGACCATATTTATTTACCCACGGCCGACTTTCTATTAACCTCGGCATTGGTCAAGTAATTCTTCGTATTCTCGTTGAGCAAACGCGAGGTGTCATTTTTATTATTTATTCACGAATAAGCCGACAGACATCGCCTTCCTCAGGGTCTAGAAAGGTCAAGTTGACAGCAATCTAATCGGCCAAACACCACCATAACCAAACAAAGAAAAGGCTAAACCAAAATTTCAATCACCTTGAACACAGCTTTGCACACTCAACGCTTTCTATGAGACTTCCATTGGGTATGTCGCGTGGAGAGCAACCGCATAAAAATAACATGGAAGCGTAATGTGCCTCTCCTATCAGATTAACAGGTTTATATACTGCCCAATATCACGCGTAATAATGAAGTATTCTTCGCTGCGGTTCATTTTTGGATTTCTGAAATTAATCCAGAACGCTTCGAGTGTTTTGCGCGCTTATATTCTCGACTTCTGTGCGAGAATCCTCAATTCTACTTCAAACTCCTTCCGCTTATGTCTCTGAGTCCTATGCGTGCCTAGTGGGGTATTTGGTCCACGTTTGCCGACTAGGCTTTTTTGAGCGGACACAGAAGCTTCTGCTAGTTTCGTCAATGTATGCGTCTTCGCATGCCTTACAGGAGATCAAATAAACTGTACCCGAGCTCATGCAATCACCGTCTCTACCATTAGGGTAAATTATGCAGTTTTGCGTTTCACATAGACGGTATTATATTTATTTATATGAATCCCACTCGTAATATCACGGTTCTGAGGAGGGCAAAATCGCCGAAACGTTAGCCATCGACCAATAACACAAACAGCAACGACAACAACAACGACAACGACAACGACAACGAATACCTAAACCAACCTCGCACCGACTTAAAGAAATCAGTTTACAAAATCATATAAATAAATATATTAACCACCAATGCCGAAGTTTATAGAATATAGGTCTTTCGAGTTATTTTATGGGTTATCTAGTTTTTTGGTGAGCAGTGCGTATAGGTGCAGACGATTATTTTCTCGAAAATTTGGTGGGTACCTGATGCATCATTGCCGTGGAAATGGCGATAACGAAGAGAGTGCGAACAGAGAGAAACATTTTGCTGTTTGGGTTAGGGCTCCATCTGCTCAGGCCCTTTTATGTGCTCACTCTTTATCATGGGTAAATATTGCTTCCTGATTAGGATCGTTTTTATTTCGATAGATCTAAGTATGACGTGAAGAGTTCATTGAACAATAACTGGAAGAAATTCATTAAAAATCTATTAACACTCCACTAAAAAACTTGAGAAGAAATCATTTGAAGAATTCCACATTTTCTTTTCATTTTGTTCGATTCGTCTCCACGTCTACTGTGCGAAGCACTTCTCACATTCGTTTCGTTCACTCGCATCCATTGTCCACGAAGATCTTCCAACTTTTTTGAATGGCTTCATTTGCGGCTTGAGGACTGCTATTTCATCCTGAATGTTGCAGATTCCTAACCGAGCAATCTTTTCCCTGGAGTCCTAAGGTAGCCGGACTAGAGCGTCCCAAATTGGATTAAAGAAAGTGGTTTTTTTCTCAGATATATCTCATGCCAATTTCACGAGCACGAAAGGATGAGAGGCCTGGTTGCCCTAGAGCGGAAACGAAATAGTACCATCCTCCTAATGACGGAAATCACTACAACTGTGCTATCAGCCCTTATGCCCCCACATTATTGAAACGCAATTTGTTATTATTTGTTATTGTTATTATCTGCTAGGATATACCATGAAAGAGTTAATATAAATGTCAAAAAGAATGAGGAAAACATGCAGATCTGAGCGCATGTACAGCTTCTTAAAAAAGTACGGAAAAATGTTGAATGGCAGCTGGAGGAGTCTTAGTTCTCAACGCAAGTTTTTCGCAGAGTAACTGATGTAATGGGCGTGTGTAGCCCAGTGGTTATAGGCACCTAGCAACATGCATGGGACCAATCCCACGTTCCAGGCGCGGAAAGCCCTAAAAGTATCTCAGGCGCAGGAAATTTTGCACTAGACTTATATGGACAACGGATATCCCTAATATGAGAGATCTCGAGCCTGTTACTCGCGAGGATACGTGGCGCGTCCCCAGGTGGCGGATAGGGGGTTAATCGCGGACCAAAAGCGACTTTTGCTTACCTGAGGCGCAGGTGGATGCAGGGGATCGACTCCCTGTTTTTGCTGTGCCGATTTGGCAAATACTTTCTGTATTTGCTAGGCGTATTGATGCATGCGTGTGTGGGTGCGTTCTCGCTTTATGCGGATTGTATTCTACGAGTCAATTCGGCGAAAAGCCTGCAATCAAGTGACAGGGAAGTATATGGGAGGCGGTTAGGAGTCGCCTCCAACAAATAAGCTCCATGTCCACTCTGGGAGAGCCTGGCTAACTACCCGTAAGTATAACAAGCCCCCACGTTCAGAGCCCGGCAAGCTATAAGTGGGTATCAAATATGCTACATACAGTAAAAAAAAACGGACCTCATTCCCCTGACCCCGAAAGAGCCCCCAATTTCGCAGCGTTGGGCAGGACGAGTACAGAGAGGCTGCTAAGATCTCAGGGCCAACGGAAGTTGCCTGGATCATGAACTATGGTGGCGATCTGTACCTACAATGCACGTGCACTTGCATCCGAGTGCGCGATAGAGGCCTTGCTCATGCAAGCAAGAAAGATTAGGTACGACGTCATCGGCCTGGCTGAGACGAGACGACGCCACCCAATCAAGGCTGTCTATGACACTGGAGAAGAACTGCTGCTGGGAACATGCTACAGTAGAGGGGTAGGCGGTGTCAGGGTTCTCGTCAACACGAGTTTGTCCATGAACATCGATTCATTCGAGCAACTTACAACCCGAATCGGACGTTTACGATTAGAAAGATGTGGATCAATCCCGGCTTTGACAATTTTCGTCGTTTACGCGCCAACATCAAACTATGACGAAGAAGAAGTCAAAGCGTTCTACGTGGACTTGGAGAAGTTCTACAGAGAAGACCATACATTCTTCAAGGTCACCACTGGAGATTTCAATGCCAAGGTCGGACCAAGAAGATCGTCTGAGCAACGTCACATTGGGAGCCACTGATTAGAATGAAACGAACAGGGTGAGCGGCTCTCTGAGTTTATCATGGCGACCAAGACCATCCATCCATGGTGACTCGCAATTCCAGAAGCTTCACCGTCAACGATGGGCGTGGGAATCTCCCAATAGAGAGTACCATAACGAAATAGACCACATCATAGTAAACAGAAAGTTTTGCCTAACCGATTTCACTGCTGTCCCAAAATTTTACACGGGATCAGACTACCGTCTCCTTCGTGCAAGATTTTATTTCTCGCGAAAAGGAGAAAAAGCCGCTTAATTCAAAAACCGAAGTCTCAGAACCACCACAAGCTGGGACTTATTCAACTCACTAGTCGGCTGTTGGAAAGATGCCGTTGTCGACAACATCGACGAGGAATACGATCGGCTCATTCAACATCTTCACGTTAGCGCCATGAAAGCTGAGAGCTGGAATGTCACCAAGAGACGTCTTCTCCAGAAACTCACGAGCTAATACGCTAGCGTGAAATCGCACAAGCTGCAGGCAACCGCAAACTGACGTCTGAGCTTGCGAAACAGTGCAGACAGGCGATAAAAGAAGATCTTAAAGAAAGAAAAGCAGCAGTGCTGCAGGCAACCACGAACTAACGTCCGAGCTTGCAAAACACTGCAGACAGGCGGTAAAAGAAGATCTTAAAGAGAGAAGGGAAGCAGTAATGGTCGAAGCTGCAGAGGCTGGCAAATGCATTCGCAAACCCCGTCGAAGCTTCGCCAATTACAAGACCAAGATGATTGCACTCCGACGCCCATACGGAACAATAACAGCGTACAGAAAGGCAATGGGGAACATCATTTGCCCTTTTCAATTTTAGTTGGTACTTGGTTTTAAGAAGAAACTGAATTCATATTCAATTCTGAGATAACTTGATTCCATCAATGTGAAAGTATTAGGTCCCTGAGAGCATTTTTTGTAGCTTCCAGTAGTCCACATAAAATGACATCATCGAACAGTTTTAACACAGTTTGTCGTCACAGCCCAACTTCATTCGTTCTGGAGGCGCCACTGCGGCGCGCACGTGAAATGCGGCCATGGCCCACTAAGCCTTCCATCGCTCCGGGGTCGGCGAAATGCTTTCAGACTTCTCTGTGAGGCTAGCAGCACTGGCTGGATACATCGCTAGGTCACCGCGAGTTACTGTAAAGGCCAGCCATGCATTCATTCACCTCCAACGATACTTAGTGGGCTCATCCCTGAGGGATTGATCAACGCTTACAGCTTTACCCATTGTCCTTTTACCATAAAAGATAAAGAGCATATAGTATTGCTGGTACCCGCTTTTCATTTTTGCCTATTTTGCTCTCCTTCTTTTACTTGCCGAGTTGTCGAACGTTGCTTCTGTTGACAAGGTGGGACATCAATGGATAAAGCAGAAGTGAGTTAATAAAACCAGTGCTCTAATTCATTGATCATAGGATGCGTAATTTTTAGCAAATACAAATCTGATTAGATCAGAATGCTGAAGAATCATTTGCATCGTACTGCAATTGTAATAGGCTGCAAATAAAAACGTGACATTGTGATTACAACTACACCCTCAGTTTATCTGGGTTCAACTCCGATTTGTGCCCTAAAGATAAATCTCGTTGACGAGGGATTGCTGATGGCACTAGTAGTTCGAAACTCGTAGTGAGACAGGCGAAACGAAAGTACCACATGGGGTGGTGGTGGACTCGTTAGTCCTCGTGAAAGGTAAAAACGCATTCGTTCCACACTTCAGACACCTGCTGTCCGAAGTTTTGCAAATAACTCAGCATCATTACGGTTGTATTTTTCAAATCTGTTCAATTCGCTGGCACCGAATCCTAAACTCGCATGGCTTTGTAGAGAGGTGTCCTGTTGCACTGTGTTTGTTAAGAATGTTCTCCTAGACGAAGACGTTGGGATGCTTTCGACGTGGTGACCATCGGGCGCCAGTTTATAGCAAAAAACTGGATGAGGAAAATTTCCCAAATCTCCGCAAGTCGACGATATCATTGATGTCGAAAGACATTGTGTCCAATTGCGTTTGTTATTAATAAGTGTCTATGCCGCAACTTTGTTCAAATATTTGCAAGCTCTAGTCGCTTTAGCATTTATGGCAAACGGTGAACAATTGTTCAGATACTGGCGACCTTGAATCAGTTACTAATAATTTTAGTTTGTAGCTAATTGCTCATCTCTTATGAAGGCTATGTTTGTGACGTCATCCACCATTTGCGAGTTGGATTAAAGAAACAGTGAAAGTGGAAGTGTTTTGCTAATCCGTTTCGATTCAGAATCAAGAAACGACTGAGGGGCATACTCCCGTCGATTCGTATCGGCGCGGTTCGGTTTAATTGCCCAGAATTTGTTTTTCTTTATCACTAACGGTTTATAATTTAGTATTGACTATACAGGAAAATTGTAGTCGAGTGAAAAAAGATTCGTGTCCGCCTTCAATGAGCTACTGAATTAAATGTTAGCCAATGTTTTTCTTCAATAAGCAGACACGAGGTTGTCATTATAGAATTTATTAGGATACAAGAGCCTGGAAAGGTTAAATTGAGATGAGACCTACTCAGCCAAACACTTTCATAACCCTAGCAGATAAAAACTTAACAAATAAACTTGCATTCGCATAAAAAACAGCTTCGTTTAAACACCTACCGTTTACTTACTGTGAGTATCCAAGTTAGTTGGTGGATAGCAGCCGCACAGAGTACTACATGGGCAAGGACTGTGCCTGTATCAGGTCATAGGAGCAGCATGAGGTATGGCGCCAGATCACGCGTGATGACAAGACACTCCTCCTTGCAATTCATTTTTGAATTTCTGAATTTGAACCAAAACGCTTCAAGTGTTTTATGAATGTTAGCCATTACTACTTTTGTCTGTTAGCCATCTGTCCTTGCATGGCCCTTTGAAAAATGTCCTGATGAATTAAGCGAAAATCCCTCTCTTGGGTAATAAAAACACAGTAGAGCTTTCCTATTTTAGGCTAAAAATAAGCGCTTTGTTCGCTTTCGGGCTCTAAGCACTTTTCGTCTCCAACTGTCCAATGTTGTGATATCAGTCGCATCACTGCTCAAAGAAACGCCGCATCGTTCCGTTTTGCCGGGAATCCTCAGTCATTCGATGGTGTCATTGAAAGAGCGAAGTGAAAACTTTCTCACTAGCTCATCGATAATCCACGCTTTGTGTCCACAGGAGGCCATGGCTAAGGTGGAGAGATCTCTAGGATGGGAAATCAGTAACAAAGTGTAGGCATTGATTCGTTCTTGTCCATTCTTTCAACGACCCTAAATATTTCTTGCCCTTCGTTTCTCCTTCATACCGAGCTTCGATTTGATCAGCAGATGTGCATGTTAAAGCATATTTGTCGTCTCCCATCGTTACTTTCGGCTTCACAAACTTTGCACCAACACAAAAGCCACTTATAACCCTTTTTGTACTTCTGTTTGCGGTCTGTTTAAAGAACAAAAAAATCTTCGCAGGCCTGTACGCAATTATGGAATTTCTGTAAAATCAGAAAAAGAAAATCTGTTACGCAAAAAATTTTTCCACCGAATTCCCGTGCTGATTAACACTTTCAATCAGGACTTCCCAGTCGAAAATAGCAAACTTAAGGCTTCGATGGCTACGAAATTATCGCCTTCCGGGATGCGTTGACAAGAAATTACATTCTTCCAAACGGTAATTCTTGCGGGAGTGTCATAGCTTTTCTTATAACACGATGAGTCATCATATTTGCTCTGTGGATACAAGTACTTCTTGCATTCGATTCGTTTTGCAACTCATTTCCACCTCCCCATCTTCCCACCTCCCTCCTAATAGGAATATGGTTCCGTTTCCGTTTATCTTGCCTTCGGCGTATTAAGTTTTGGCGTAAAATGTTTCCTGGATTCTGTTACAAAATGTTTCTCAAAATTGTGCCATTCCAGAGAATTCGGTGGCGAAATTTTTGAAGGTGTCAAACACCACCAAAAATTCTAAGGCAACCAGATAATTCGTAATCGCTTGCATGACCGGCTATGCAAAACGCAAAATTGGTTTGATTACTCAGACCACGAAATAATTGTAATAGCATGAGCGCAGGTACCGCTTACATGATAATGTAAAGCACATGGCCACGAAACGTTGACGAAACGGGTAGACTAATAAAAGGTGTCCTAATAAAAGAACAACTGGAAGACAGAGGTAAGGTTAGACAAAATGCTCCAAGAAGGAAGCACTAGACACAGAAAGCTAAAAAAGAATTTCTGAAAGTAGAAATCGTGGGGACGACCGCGCACCCCAATCCCACCAACTGCTCCATGGTTTGGGATCGGAAAACCGGTGGTGGAGCTATCTGTGAGGAAAGCAGCATTCACTCGATAGATCTATAGGTCACCGCGGGTCGGTTAACAAGCCGCATATACATCCATTAATCTCTAATAAAGGTGTATGAAGCTCATTCACATTGCAACACGTACTGATTAACGTCGTCATTGTAGGCAATAGCTGTCACATAGGAAGCTGATAATCTAATACAGGTGAGGAAAGGTGGTGGAGCCGTGATTAGTGATTAGAGCATGACTGTATTACATGACAGTTCCTAATCGGTACTAATCAGTCAATAAGGAAGTAAGGGCGCGTGTGACGCAGCGGTTGGAGGCGCCACTACGACACACCCGTGGAGTCGATCCCTGCGCCCATAGCCCACCGAGCCTTCTCCATCCCTTCGGGATCGGCAAATTGGTACCAGACTTGTCTGGGAGGATAGCAGCACTGGCTCGATACATCGGCAGGCCACCGCGAGCCATTGTAAAGGCCAGATATGCATTCAGTCACCTCCAACGATACTGAATGAAGTCGAATGCATGGCGCATCCCTCAGGGATTGATCAACGCCGAGAGCTCTATCCGAGCTTTAAAGCAGTATAATACGAGTGAGATAAACTGCTAGAAGGCTGTTTGTGAGGGGATTCCCCTGAATTGATGTCCCGCTCACAATCAACCGTATTACTTCATTGTCAGCACTCCTTATTTCTTCGTATTGTTATTAATTTTTAATATGAAAAGGCGGATGGTGCACCGGTAGTGGTGCTACACATCGCGACAACATTGCAGGTTCTAACCCTAGGAACGCTAAGTCTCTCACCATTTTTGTGTTTTTCTAACTCACTCCTTTACATCCACTGAAGAGCGCACTAGCCTAGACATCGAAGGGTGAACGAGAGAAACGACTCCACTAGCACGACAAACAGGAAGAGAAAAATTAATCGTCAAACAGCAGTCGAGGCAAAATGAATATTTGAAGAGCGTTGTAACTGATTGATGCTGGAAGATGAATGAAATTCAAAAAATGCTGGTATCCGTACAACATGTGATATCGTATCGTGTAAAAAAGTCACTAATTGTGTTTGCTTCAGACTGTCCTGGTTAACCCTTGCATCACTAGACGTCATGTTATTTTTCCCGAACAAAATGGCCTCAAAATAGGAAAAGCCGTTAAGATTTAGAGCAGCGTTTCTGAGCAAAGGTTGTGACGAAGAGATTCTACTGCACATGTGGCACTTGAAGAGAGAAATGAGGAAGACAAAATGTTTTCGAAGGAACCACGAACAGGCTGGAATGTTCAAATTTTTGCATTTCCATCTCTCTTCTCCCCAAATCTATACACTATAGTGGGCACCCTTCTGCAGGAATCTAACGAATAAGTTCATTCTAATACCGGTAGAAGATCTCAAGAGTTCTAGCTTGACTGGTCGCAATTGTAGTGGAAATGTGCCAGGAAACCTAGAAAAACGAAGACAGCTGACAAGGAATTCTAATCGCTATTCGAATTAGAATGCTTTCATTAAAAGAAATCCTGCTGTCGACGATTTTTCAGTGATTTCAGAACATTTTCAGCGAGATCATTTGAATATTTGATGAAGTATTCTTACCTAATTTAAGTACAAATGAAGGAAAATCATAGAAGACATCTGATTTAAAATAATTCTCGTATTTTTGCGACTTTCTGTTGAAAAGAAACGGTTGATTGGAGGAATTGCTTACAGTTGAACGCGGCGCGACGACGCCTCACTGCATCATCGTCGGCGATACGGTGACTGCAATTTGCGGAGGAATGATGGATAATGCCATGTGTCGGCTAGACATGAACATGAATCTCGAAGCTATTCCAGCTATGCACTTGACAATTTCAGGAACGCTCTCGGTCAGAATTTCATTCTTTTTCATAGAATTTCATTGTTAAAAAATTCTCTGTAGACCACAAACATCATCATGGCGAATTGGTCCACAGCGATGTGGCAAAGTGTGGTCAACAGAGCGGTTCGAATGCTGGCATCGGGGCCATTCGGAACGAACTTCTCCACGGCAGTTGCGACCGTCAATTGAAACGTAGGCTAAGCTGTGAAGCTGTTCCAATAAACTATGCATTTGTGTGAATTTTTCCACCTTAACTTCTAACAGAGCGTTAGACAACAAATGTTTTAAATAAATATCTTTACGCGAAAAAAACAAATAGAACAAAGTTTGTATTGTGCTAAAGAGTTAGTGCTACTGTTATCTACTGATTGGAAAGTTTTTGCGTAAAAAGTGCCCATAAAAAATTCTTCACGTTCACAAAGCTAAAGAAAACGTCATCAGGTTCATAGTTGGAAAAAGTACTCACATCCTTCACAATTGTCCACAAAGGAACTTGTGCAAGACGAAGCACTAAGACATGTGAATATTTGGATGGTTCGTCATCAATTGTTGTATGCGCCCCAGCACAATTTCCAATTTTTGGTGAATGCTGCTGTGGCCACTGCGGTTCCCTGAAATCCCGAGGTTAGCCTATCTGAAGCCTTTCCCAGGCTGTCATCAAAAAAGCAGTGGTCGTCCTTGTGGATCAGAAGGAGATTTGCCATCATGCAACTAGTTTGATACCAGATATTCACGCTCTCAGTGTTAATGAGTAATCTCAATGAGATTTGTTTCTCCTAAAAGTATTTTCCACATCTGTTGCAGAAAGGTGGTCAACAGAAATTAAAGTGAAAAATATTCGATCATCTTGTAACGTTGCGACTTGGCACATGAGCAGAATTTAAGCACGGAGTGGTATATTTCTCTTTCACCATCGCGTTTTTTATCTTAGCAAAATCCATCTTCTTAAATTATGAAGAATGAAGCTGTCGGCTTTATCAGACTTCACTTGGCATCGTTGGAGGTGAATGAATGCATATCCGGCCTGTACAGTGACTCACGGTGGCCTTCCGATATATCTAGCCAGTGCTGCTATCCCCCAAGACATGTCTGCTACCAATTTGCCGACCCCGGAGGGATGGAAGGCTTGATGAGCATTGGGCGCAGAGATCCCTTGTGTGGTGAAGAACACTGCTTCCTAAATCAACTCTTTCTATCTTCATTAAGATGGAAATTAGAAGTGGCCGTATCTCATCGCACACCACACTTCCCCGTGCATTCTGAGTTGGTCACCCGCCACTTATTTTCTGTCAACTTTATTGATGTAGTTTAACTCGTAGAACTGGTACATTACGGACAACACTAGGGCAACTGACTCGCACATTTCCAGTTTGCTTCGGTGTACACTGCTGGAAACCATTTCAAAGTTCTGGTTATAATCTTCACGTAGGTAATTTCAGCCCTCGTATGAAACATCCGTCTGCCGATATTTTGCACACTTCATTGATGTACTCAGTAATTTTATCGAGGAGCGCCGTTTCTCTCCAACAGTGACAGTCGGGCGCAAATTGCTTTTTTATTAACGCGTTAACCAAAAAAATTTTGCTTAAAAATTGTACATATTAAGTGGGAAAGAGGGATGCCTACATTTACTTTTGATAAACATAGCACTACCTGAAGATGTGAAGGAATGTGAGAGGGAAAACTACGTTTGCCAGTGTATCCATTCCACAAGCAGGACGATCGCATCCCGACAGATTCATTGTTGGAAAGGATTTCTGTAGTTTTCGCAGCAAAATTTTGCATTTTCAAGACTTCACTACAAAGACGTTGGCACAATGACAGACATTAGTAGGCTTCATAAACGCACACAACCTCCTTGTAGCCGCAGTGCGGTTTAAATTTCATGTGATCGCATTACAAGAAACAAAACTCAAGAAGACCGACACGCTAACTAAACAACGGGGCCTCTGTGATCAGTGGAGCAAAGCTCCCGTCACGAAATGTCGACAGCGTATGCTTTGTTGTCCATCTCTTCCACTCATGCGAGATCCTTTCTCCTTGCATAGCCGTCTTCCGTCTTCAACTGTCGGATCATAAGAAGACCACTATTACCAACTGCTACTCTCCGAGCGCCGGAGATGACTACGAATTAAATGCATCCTACTATCAGTTGGAGAAAGTCATACGCAATGATAAAGCATATCACAAATTTGTTGTAGGAAGTTCCAACACCAAAATGGGAAAGGCCAACCAGAGCCAATGCAGAATCTGAAATTTTGGATTAGGAGAAAGAAACGAGAATGGGGACCGTTTCGCAGGACTCCTGCCCGCGCTGGACATCGGAGTCTCCCAAAGGCATAACTCATGGAGAGATCGCCCATTTTTGACAAACAGAAGATGGTGCCTATTTGACACAACGGTGGTCCCGTCATTCTGTGCTGGATCCGCTCACCGCCTTTATCGCACTAAGAATCGATTCACCCGCAAACTGGAAAAGAACTCACTTAATCGACCACTTGCAAGAAGTTAGCTGTTTACGAAGAGAACATTCTGAACAAAGTTCTATCCAAACGCGACTGGCAGATTAAAGAAGACCCGACCGAAGACCACGGGCTGCTTGTCAAAGGACTGAAAAGCTGTGCCGAATTTTCCTCAGTTCCTCAGTCAAGAAGATCGGGTCGCATCTCCATCACAACTAAGGAGTTGCTCGAAAAGAGAAGGAAACTAAAGCTTGATCCTACTGCACCACGTTTAACATGGCTAGTAATAAATACCAGCCGCAAAAGAGCTTTGCAGTAGGATCTACAACGGTACAAGCAGAAAAAACTACTGTGAGCAGCAGAGAAAAGAGGCAGTCTGATTAAATGCCATCACATCTTGTGTGATTATAATGTTCCGCTACCTGCGCTGATGAACGAAGATGGGATCTTCAAAACTTCCTGCCTTGCTTCGGAATTAATAGCCGAGACGTTCTACACCAACTTTATCGTTTCCACATTCTCGGTCTCGGACCCTAATATCCCCACTGGAGAAAAACGATCTGGAATTCTTCCGTCGGAGGTTCGGGTTGCAATACAAAACATGAAAAGAGGCACAGCTTCAGAACCAAACAATATCACCGCCGATTTCCTTAGAGCTGGAGGCCACAATTTACATGTACTTCTCGCAGACCATATGACCGCATACTTTCAAAAAGAAAAAATCCCAGACCAGTGGAGGACGTCGCGCACGGTCATCCTGCCTAAGAAAGGAGACCGGAAAGATCTTCATAAGTAACGTCCTATATGCTTGTTAAATGTACTCTACAAGCTTTTCACGATGATTATCCTCTCGCGCATATCAGGGATCAAGGATGAGGCACAACCAGTCGAACAAGCAGAATTTCGAAAAGGATTTTGCTGCATGGACCACATCCAAACCGTGTCCAGGGTCATCGAAGTTTGTCGAGAATACCACTTGCCTCTAGTCCTAACCTTTGTCGACTATGAAAAAGCATTTGACACTGTCGAAACGAGTGCAATCCTATCAGTGCAATCCTACGTCTTACATAAGAACACTGTCCGACTATTACAGGAACTGCACCGCAATAATACAGCTTCTTCATCGATCTCTTGCCATAGCCATTGGAAAAGGGATTCAACAGGGCTACACCATATCGCCAAAGCTATTCAGTGCCGCGCTGCAGTGGATAATGAAGTCACTCGATTTAATGATGAGAAAGGCATACATATTGATGGAAAATTTCTATCAAACCCTCGTTTTGTCCACGACATTGTCATCTTCTAAAGAATTACTAAAAGGGCGCGTGTGTCGCAGTGGTTGGAGGCGCCACTGCGACACGCACGTGGCATCGATTTCAACGTCCATGGCCCACCAAAGCCTTCCATCTCTCAGATGTCGGCAAATTGGTACCAGATTTGTCTGGGAGGATAGTAGCACTGGCTCGATACATCGGTAGGCCACCCAGCGTCATTGTAAAGGCCAGATATGCATTCAATCTCCAACGATACTTAATGAAGTCGAATGCATGGCGCATTCCTCAGGTATTGATCAACGCCGAGAGCCTTATCCTTTTATTTAAAGAATTATTAGCAAATCAAAGATGATGATCAACAAGCGAAACAAAGCGGAAAATTAGATCAGACTTCGTATAAATCAAAAAAAGAACCAGTTCATAAAAAAAACCCATGGTGCGAAGGCGAATAAATAAATTGGATGGCCCTCTTATTGCAGAGACCACCTCGTACGTTTACCTTGGGCGATCAATGGACATGAGAAACAACATGAAGGAGAAACTAGACAGAAGAAGAAGAGCAGCATGGGCCGCATTCGGGCCCCTCAAAGAAGCCACCGAACAACTGAAAGACTCGAAAATCCGCTCTCATCTCATCTATTCTGCGGTTCTTCCAGCGCTTTGTTATGCTGCGGAGACCTGGGTTGACACTTTAACCACGTCAAGAATACTCCGCACTACAATTAGAGCGCTTGAGTGATGTCTTTTAAAATATAACCGGCATTCTCTATATTAATCCGGAATACGAAGCTCTGATTTTCGAAATATGTCTCATCCTCGAGATCCAAGATAAATATATATTGGCAGCGAAACATAGATGAGCCGGTCACATAATGGAACGAACAGACGGCGGATGGACGAAAAGAGCAGTAGAGTGGACTCCGAGAAAAAGCAAACGTTCCCATGGACGAGCACCTTGGCTTGTCGTTGGGCGGGTGTGTTTGTAAACAAAGTTAATCGGTTGTACCCAGAGCTGGAGTTATTTTACAGATCGCGGTATGAGACTCGCAAGCGTTGCCATGCTCGAACAAGACCACTACTCTAGACTACAGCTGCGAGAGGAAAGAACGAATGGCATATGTGCTGGGGTTTAGTTTTTTAGGTTTAGTGCTAGGTTTTTTTAAAATTAGATCAGACTTCGTATAAATCAAAAAAGAACCAGTTCATAAAAAAAACCCATGGTGCGAAGGCGAATAAATAAATTGGATGGCCCTCTTATTGCAGAGACCACCTCGTACGTTTACCTTGGGCGATCAATGGACATGGGAAACAACATGAAGGAGAAACTAGACAGAAGAAAAGAAGAAGAGCAGCATGGGCCGCATTCGGGCGAGTTAGAGCGCTGAAGTTTGTGTTGAATATTAGCCGCGCTGGCCGCTCATCGCTTTAAGTTGCATGATTTTTATGCCAATGCATTTCTATCGTTATTATTATTGTTATATATGTTATATTTAGGCATATAAAGGTTTAATTACCCAAGTTTGAGCCGGTACGACACTTACAACAGCTAAGAGGCCCGCGCGGCTAATATTCAACACAAACTTCAGCGCTCCAACTCGCCGCAAAGCTCCTTGTTACAAGCCATGTTAGCAAGCAGGTTTCAAAAAGGATTTAGTACGATGGACCACAATCTCAAAAGAGGAGTTAGGCAAGGCGATACAATCTCGCCAAAAGTATTTATAACCACTCTCCAGAACGTCATGCGAACAATGGAATGAGATAATATGGGAGTGAAAATCGATGCCTGGCAGATACATCACCTTCGCCTTGCTGGTGACATCGTCCTTATGCCACGAGACATTAGCCACGCGGAACGTATGCTTGTGGATCTTGATAAAGCGTGTGGAAAAATTGGTCTTAGACTAAATCGCACGAAAACGATGTTTATGAAGTCAGAACAAATATCTCCAAATGCTCCAGTTGTATCTATCTTAGTCGTGAAATCAATATGATGATGTATTTAGCTCCAGAGCTAAGCAGAAGGAAAGGAGCGGTTTGGGGAGCTTTTAAGAGCATCGTGGATGTAGTGAAGAGAATAAAGAACACCCGACTCTGTGACCAACTTGTCGACTCAACGGTTTTTCCTGCTCTGACGTATGCGTTAAAAACCTGATCGTTTCATAAGCAAGAAGAAAGATTATTTAGCGTTATCGAACGCGCAGTCGAAATTACGATGCTAGGAGTATACCGTTTCACACAAGTAAGAGATGGGATCCGAAGCGCTGACCTGCGTCAATGATCAAAAATTGAAGATGCTGTTTTATACGCCAAACAGTCGAAGATAAGGTGGGCTGGACACACAATGCGTATGAATGATAACCGATGGAGCAAGAGCAGTTAGTGACTGGATTCCTCGGGATGTCAAACGTACTGCAGAAAGACCACCCACCCGATGGTCAGAAAAAGGTTTAGTACGATGGAACGAGCAGTCCGAAGAACGAGGCTAATAGTAAACCGCATCAGGCAAATAAAGGAAGGAATCCAAAGCTCCGAACTGCGTCTACGATTGAATAGCAAACATACCATCCTGTACGCCAAGTAGTAGAAGATATTGCGGGCCGGGCGCTTAATGCGTATCAATGCAATGACAACTGATGGACTAGAGCCGTGAGAGACTGTATACCTCGAAATGTCAAACGCACTACAGAAGAATACCCACCCGATGGTCAGGGTTCCTCACGATAAACCTAAAAAAATTATATGATGCTCAACGAGTCCCTAGAGTGAGCAGAACCCACTGGGCTACTCTTGCACACGACAGGGAAGAATGGAAGATTATCTGGCCAACGCTCGAGTCACTCGACCACTAACAGGGCTACATATGATACAGGTGACACTCAACAACTATTTTTTGACTAATGCACTAACATAGGTTTGATAAACAATTTGATTTAGCTAAAGTTTCCGCTTCCTCGTTTTCATCAGAGCGGATCACCTAAGTTGATGCAAGGAATCGTTCGAGCTCTCGACGTGGATTCTCCGCCATCTCATTTTCGTTCTATCTCTGGTATCCTCACCGTCGTAGCTGGTAATGATACCGATTTCTGAAGGGTGGATTTGCTCAAAACACAAAGTATTACCATCGGACAACCACTATTGCAATAGTAACCGTCTTGTATAAAAGATCATTCTTGGATGAGGTTGTTTCATTTAAGCAGTGCTTCATTGAAGAAGGTTCGACTCGATGAGAGAAAGAAGACACCACATCAAGAATGTGAGCGACTCTGGCCGTCGACACGGATCATCGGCTCTGAGGAAGATGAAGACGTCGAAACTCTAGCCGAATAAAAGTTTGGTGATAACCTCCTGTTGGCTTATCAATGAAATAAAGTGCATGTTGATTAGTCATAGCAAAGTAGAGGAAAGTCTGCATTTTAAACGTTGTTACGCTTTCTCCAGAATAGACTTCCTAGAAAAACAAGTTATTACCAGAGTATTTTTTGCGAGCGGCTTTCTTTTAACCTCTGCACTGATCAAATGCTTACCTATATTCTTCCTGAACAAACACATGCACTTTACGCTTCCAAATGGCCATTGTGTAGTTGGTTTACACCCGGTATACTCACTGGGAGACCTGTAGAAGGCATTAAATGCGTGGAGCTATTTAATTTTGAATGTGACCAAAATCTTTGTTTAGCACTTTCTCTATTTGGTTAAGGAGGTGCTCGGCTGCGTAGGTTGTTGTCAACTTGATATTTCTAGTTCTAAAGAAGGCGAATTCTGCCGAAACGTTAGCTTCGACCATGATAGGGAGCAGAGCAGCATATCAGGTTTGTTTAATAAGAATATAAAAAAAAATTGCCAGAGTATCCATGGTTTTCTGCCCTTTTCAATTTTAGTTGGTACTTGGTTTTAAGAAGAAACTGAATTCATATTCAATTCTGAGATAACTTGATTCCATCTATGTGAAAGTGTTAGGTCCCTGAGAGCATTTTTTGTAGCTTCCAGCAGTCCACATAAAATGACATCATCGAACAGTTAACGCTAGTGATCTCACAGAAATGAGTTTTGTAAATCGACAAATTTCCGAAAACATCTCGAAGATTCTGCGTTTAAACTTACTTACTTGGATACTTGGACGGTCCGTCTTCACGAACTGTGCGAACCCCAGCACATATGCCATTCGTTCTTTCCTCTCGCAGCTGTAG
>MQTX01000253.1:0-52588 GCA_009735665.1 Angiostrongylus cantonensis | reverse complement strand
ACCGAGAGCGTTCCTGAAATTGTCAAGTGCATAGCTGGAATAGCTCCGATATTCATGTTCATATCTATCTGACAATTATCACCCATCCCTTGAACGCATAAGGAGGTCACCGTATTGCCGAAGATGATGCAGTGAGGCAGCATCATGCCGCGTGCAACTGTAAACAGTTTATTTAACTACTCGTTTCCTAGGGAAAGTCGTAAAAATACGAGAATTGGTTTTTGCCAGTGATTCTTTGTGAGGTTCCACATTTGTACTTTATTTTTTATAAAAGTGCTGCGTTGAACACTCAAATAATCTCCCCTACGATGTCGTGAAATCACCGGAACTTCGTCGATGGGTAAAAATTCTTTCAATGAAAGCATTTTCATCCGAATAGAGGTTAGAATTTCTTATCAGTTGTTTTCGTTCCGTTAGGCTTCCTAACGCATTTCCATAACAAATGCGACCAGTCTAGCTAGAACTCTTAAAATTTCTCACTGGCATTGAAAGGAACTCATTCGTTAGAGTTCTGCAGAATGGTATCGACTAGAATGCATATACGTAAAAAGAAGAAGAAAATGTAGACATTTGAGCATTTCACCGTATTCGTGGTTCTTTCGAAACATTTTATCCTCCACACTTCCTTCTTCAAGTGCAATAGTTACTGTAGAATTCACATCGTCACAACCTCCTTTCAAAAATGTGCTTCTAAATCTTTACGGTTTTTCCAGTTTTTAAACCATTTTGTTTGGGAAAAAATAACATGACAGCTAACGATGCAAGGATTAAACTTGACACTCTGAAGCGCCCAAAATTAGTGAGTTTTTCTTAAACGATATGACATCGCACATTGCACGGAACGCAGCATTTCTCGAATTTCGTTCGCTTTCCAGCATCGATTATCCAGGAAGCTCTTCAGGTATTCATTTAGCTTCGACTGCTGTTTGAAAATTAATCTTTCTCTTCCTGTTTGTCATTAAGTGCTAGTAGAGTCCTTTCCTTTGCATCCTTCGATAGCTGGACCAGAGTGTTCTTCAGTGGATGTGAATGGGCTAGTTAAATAAACACAAAAGTGGTGAGAGGCTTAGTGTTCCTAGGTGTAGCACCACTACTGGAGTGCCACTAGCCTTTTCATATTAAATATTAATAATGATAAGAAGGAATAAGAAGCCCTGACAGTGATTTAATACGGTTGATTGTGAGCGGGACATCAATTAAGGGAAATTCTCTCACAATCGATCTACTACCAGTCCATCTCGATCGTACTATACTGCTTTATACTTGAGAAACTTGCCCTTTAAGCGAAAAAATTCAAACAAATGGTATTAAGTCGTCGTCACCCATACGCGAATCTGAGCGGCTGTTCTTTCTCGGTGGAGGACAGATGATAAAAGCGGCTCTGAAGAAGGCGATTCTGCCGAAACGTCAACTACGATTGTGTTGTATGTGCGTTATTGTATGGAAGTAACGTATGCTGTTTAAAAAGCTCGCCATTGCTGAAAGAGAAAACGACGAATTCATAATTCAATGCCGAGGTTAATAGGAAGTCGATCCTGGGTAAATGATTAAGCTGTTTTTGACACAGCTAATTCTCTTCACATTTGTTCTTAACTTTAAACGGTTCTACCAAGAATATCAAACAAATTGTAGGCAATCCTAAATACATTTTATAATAGTTCCCAGGATCGACTTTCTATTAACCTCGGCATTGGAGTATGAATACGTTGTTTTCTTGTTCAACGATCGCTTCGGTTAATAGAAAGTCGATCCTGGGAACTATTACAAGACGTACCAGCAAAATATTTTCGACTTGTGAAGGAAGCATTGTCACTAAGACAAATGTATGCTTTATAACAACCACGCGATTGCTGAACAAGAAAACAACGTATTCATCCTAAATACATTTATGTCAACGACGTGTCGACGCTATCGAATGGATGTAAGAAGTAAAAGGCTTACACGGCATGTTTGCTGCTTGGCCAACGGTTACTTGCTGGCATTGCAAAGGAGTATAGTTGACTTGAACAGTGAGCTGACCCAAAATGATAGCGATTATGGCATCAGAGAGACCAGCGCTACGACCTTGCTGTTCGAGAACATCAATGACCTCAAGAAGAAAGTTGTTCAGCACCTGGCAGGATTTATGTGGAACGGTTCTCGAACGAATGAAATTGGGCTGTGACGACAAGCTATGTTAGAATTGAAATGCTGGCAAAATTTCTGGATGTTTAAATTCACTTTCTACGTTTTTTCAGAAATCACGAAAGAAGAGGAACTTGAAATTTAAAGTTGTGAACTCACTGCCTGCATTATAATGCGTGATACAAATGCTCGAACTCCTCCCTCACTAGTTGCAATTCCAGGAACCCTGACAAGAACATTAGCTGCGGAGGAGTACACCATAGCCACTGGCAAGGAAAAGCCAGTTACGGTGAAGCTCCTCGACCTAGCTGCAACAATATTCTGCACTTTATTCTGAACAAACTAGAAATGAGTTAATTGTTTTGGAGTTATTCTTTTGGCATCCCTTCTCTTCTACTTCTGCCGCTTAAAATTAGGAATTTTTTCGTCAAACGAGTCCTATTAAGAGCGCTCCCGAAAAGGGATTAAATCTTTAACATATTTACTCCTCTCCGTGGTTCGGGGTTTTTCAAATGTTTCAGCGTTATTATGGCTGTATTTAACATAATTCCTTGCAATAAAAAGTACTAGCTGGCAAAAAAAAGTTCAGATATAATCTGTTTAAGGTTCTTAATTTACGCTTAAGACTGCGAGTGCATGTACTTCCGTTACCTTGACCTGGTGGGATCGTTCCACAAGCCAACACTGTCGAGGTGTTCGTTAGCAGCGAAATCACTAGCACTAGGAGTCTCGTCGCGTTTAAAATACAAGTCATTTTCGGTCTCTTGAAATCCAAACAAATACTCTAAATTAGGGTGAAAACAAATTTTTTGTGTTCGGGATAGGACTACAAGGTAAAAACGGATTTTGCATTCGATCATTTTACGTCTATGACGTTTCAGCGGCGTACGTTTTTGCAGTCCGGTTTTGCAGTTCACTTCTTCAAGGGAGGTAGGAATCGATAAGTATTCTTTCACTGAAAAGCTAATACGAGGTAGATAAATAACTCTGTCCTGCTGACGCTTTGGAACAGAGTTAGGAACCTCAAATCCGCTGGATCTCAAGCAAAATTGTTGGAAGTGACATTCATCACAAATTCTAATGTCAGGAAGCACATGAGAAGCGGTTAATGACGAAGAATATCTATCGAGTGTGCAGCGACAACAAGGTACGAGACAGCGACCACTTTAAAAAACTGGGGGAAATGACCAATTGCACAGGAGCTACGATTGGCTACCCGCTATCATGTTCATGTTGCTGCGGCATGAAATCCCGCCTTCTCCATAAATAAACAGGCAGTGTTTGTCGGAAAGACAGTATCTTTACAAGTGCACCTATGCAAAACAGCTGACAGAAGCGACATCGGTTGAACAAAAGGAAACGCAACATTTTTCGCCCAGCATTCGTTGCGGCAAGTTTCCTAACTGCATGTACGTTATTCGTCAAGCTTCCATTTTCTCAGCGGATCCGTCCAATTTATTACGGCTATAAAATTTCCTTTGTGTGGAAAGATAGCAAAAAAACTGATAGCACAAATAAAGACCTCAGCAGAATTTTGCTTAAGAGCGGAAGCGGGCTAAGAACAAATTGGCACCAAAAATCCATCACTACGAGGAAGGGAAAGTGAAACCGCGCCAAAGATGATCATGGATAAAATAACTACGTCATGTCATTATCATGAGAAGCAATAATGCTATTTTTTTGTTGAAATTGCTGATGTATAGAATTACTGTAGGCTCAACAGTTCGAATGCGCATGTTAATGTTCAGAATTCAGAGAGGGTACGGGCGTCGTGAAGATCGTGACTGGCACAACCCTGAGCCGAGGATTCTTTGGTAACTTTTTAAACACCTTAGCGTTCTGATAAAAATGGTTGTTTATGGAACGCAGCCAACTTCCCGCGTTTTCTCCGCAAAACAACAGTTGCTGTTGCTCACTCTCTGTGATGAACTCTCATTCCATTTGTGTAATGGCTAAGAACTGGTCAGTAACTGGCCAATTAGATTCATTCAGTGTTTTGGGTTTTCGAGAAAAATCCAAAACTTTTTGCCAAAAACAGCTTTTCAGAGTAGTCATTGCTGGCTACGAATTTCGCAGTACTGCATTCAGTATCAACACTGTCGCTAATGGGCGACGGTAGAATTTCAACAGATAACAAAATTGTTGTGTAACACAGGTGGCTTGGACATCGGATTTCGAACACCTGTTTACTGTTGACTGCTGCATATTAAGCGAATTGAATATTGTTCCGCAAAATATTTCATTCACTAGCTGTGCATATTACGGTAGTGATCCAAGTGGAAGATGGACCAGAAGATTCCGCTCATCTCTACGGTTCAGCAAGAACTGTCCGACTGGGAACGTAATAAAATCTGATTCGTTTGTTTCGTGGGTGACAAATCGAAAACAGCGTCAGCGCCGTAGATTTATTGCCTTGCTATTGGTTTTTATGAATGCTGACTAAAGCCGAATATGTGGTTCCGTGTTGTAGCACTTCTGCGTGGTATTAGTAGAATTGCACGGCGATGAGCTGTTTCGCCAAAGCAACCCCTTGTTCTTTCAACGCGATACCGTGCTAAAGCCTTCGGCCAATGAGGAAAAATACCGTACTCCGCAGCGCTTCAGTTTGGGATCATGCAAACTCATAAGGTCACCACAAAAACCTGTTTAGGACTCAAATGGTCATCGCACTGAAGCATAACTCGCGCAGGTTATTAATTTGTTTCCGCCGGGCTAAGAAACATTCCGGCACCAGTTTTTACATTCCTCATCGAATACCCAGTATTTTTTCAAGTGAGATTGCCTCGCGGTGATGGAGACAACAGCTTGGATTTTTTTAAGGTCATGCTGATCGAAAAAAATGTGTTTAGCTGTTGTACAACTACGTTGATTTTTTAGTTACTGTTTTATTGACTGGTTACTACCGTTTTTCACTGCAGGTTGCCATGTGAAATAGAGCTACAATGATGCTGACATATTTGCAAAACTCTGGTCCTCAAGTGTCTGCTCACGTACGCAAAAAGTCTCAGACAGAAAAATCCACGTTTAGTTCTAGTGGATATTTGTAGAACCATCTGTAGATGTGACGATTTATAAAAGGAAAAACTACGCTTACCAGGTCTTCACCAGGAGCACAAGAAAGATAGACGCTTTCCTGTTTGCTCGTTGTTGAAAAGAATACATTACTTTTGCAAAAAACTTTATGAACCAAATTTTGCAGGAGGTCATCACAAGTTTTACTGCCTCACGAAGTTTGACTGTTGTGCGCTCGTTTTATCCATGATAGCGAGCGATGGTCGTTTCAGAATGACATTTTGTATATTTTAGTAAAAAAGATCTACAACTAGTGTATTCGGCGGCATTTTGATTTTACATTATGACTTGATAAAAAAATTCCATGTTTAAAGCTCGGATTTCTGACAAACCGTAACATCAACTGCTCGTCATACAATCAGCTTCTTGTTCTTAGACCACTCGAAGACAAAAAAGCAACCAAGTGGTAGAACATCACCTAGACCGTCGCGATTTACAAAATCTATCTTCGATTGCAAGTACGACCAGGCGACAGCTTTTGTGGGAGCTCAGCCGATTTACTTGCTAGCAGAAAACTAGCTACGCTGCTTGCGAATATCACTGTTAAAACTTGGCGTGGAAGTATTTAAAGTTGTCCTGCAAAGCACTAGGACAAATTCTGAGGCCAATTAATTAGTTTGCCGCTGCTAGTTCGACGTTCGGCGTGGCATGGTAGTTGGAATTTTGGATACTTCAGTGAGAGGTCACTAGCGTTCCAAATTCTCTAACTGTTTAGACCACGGCTGTCAATTGACAGAGCTTTCTTTTTACTTCTGTTTAGCAAACACGAGGTGTTATTTTATTTCTTTATTTACGTACAAGCTGACGTTTCGGCGGATTTCGCCTTCTTCAGAGCCTGGAAAGGTCACGTTGACTGCAATCTACATGGCCAAACACCTCCATAACCAAACAGAGAAAATGCTAAACCAAAATTTCAGTCACATTGAACACAGAGTCTTTGCACACTCACCGCTTTCTATGAGCCTTCCACTTAATATGTTACTATAACAAGGCGAAATCCGCCGAAACGTCAACTTGTACATAAATAAAGAAATAAAATAACACCTCGTGTTTGCTAAACAGAAGTAAAAAAAATTATTCCATCAATGCCGAGGTTAATAGAAAGTCGGACTTGGGAGTTACTAAAAGATGACAGAGCTTTCGTCTAGAAGACATTAATTCCAACATCCAATTCTGGAAATTCTTCTGCTGACGTTTTGACGAGGAAAGCTCTAAAAGCTCTAAAGCTGCATTTTAAAACAAAAAACTTCTAGCTCGTCCTTTTTAGCCCAAAAAATTGGAGGCAAGAAACGATAAACTTGGAAACATAGCCACATTTGTCGATGAAATATCTCGCATAAAATCTTCACCGATTTGTCGTGTTACTACAATCTCACTCTTTGTTTGTAGGAGTTTGTTTGCGGAACACAGTGAGGAGTATTGAAATTGGGCAAGCACTGAATGTTCCTAAGCGGAAGTTTGGCAAACAACAAATCTACGCCACATGAAAGCCCAGAAACGTTGTCGTGATTGCTTTTTTGCCAAATAAGGTTAAAAACGACAAAGCTCTCGACGTTGATCAATCCCTGAGGGATGCGCCATGCATTCGACTTCATTAAGCACCGTTGGAGGTGAATGAATGCATATCTGGCCTTTACAATGACTCGCGGCGGCCTGCCGATGTATCGAGCCAGTGCTGCTATCCTCCCAGACAAATCTAGTACCAATTTGCCGACCCAGGAAGAATGGAAGGCTCGGTGGGCTATGGGCGCAGAGATCGACTCCACGTGCGTATCGTAGTGGCGCCTCCAACCGCTGCGCCACACGCGCCCTTTGACGAGGAAGGAATAGAATATTCATTATTAAGAGGCTTGCGTTTTCATGCAAACTGCTTCATACTAGCAATCAAACCGTGTGAAGTCTCATCTAATAGAATGCATTATTCAAAATATTCCTACTCTGAATATGAGTCGGCATGTCTCCATTACGAAGATGACAAATCGAAAACAACGTCAGCGCCGATGAATCATTAGCCTTGTTATTAGTTTCTAAGAACGCCGAATAAAGATGGAGAATAGTCTCGTGTTATAGCAGTCGCGTATCGCAGTAGTTGAATCGCTGGGCGACGAGCTGTTTCGCCAGCGCGTTACCCTTGCGCTTTCAACGCGATACTGTACCAAAACAACAAATTTCTTTCAGCCAGAGAATACCCAGTTAACAAGTTTCCACTCACCAGCAGCACAATTTCACCGTTTGGCGAAATTTTATCTTTATGAATGTTTCATTAAATATCACGACAGACGAAAGTGGTTCAGGAAGCAAGAAAATTCCTTATTATAGCTTAATCAAAGAAGTTTTCTGTCCTTAGTAAGACCCTGTTTTGCAACATCAACTAAAGCAGTCATTGTGATCCTGCTCATTGCGCGCACGAAGAATCTTACTCAGTAACTGATTCAAACTCGCGAGGTCAGTCTAACTAAAGCTATTATCGCCTCGGAAAGTTGTTCCCAGAGAAATCTGGAACAATCTGATTCCCTCCAATCTATTCACTCTCGCTGAGGCACCACAATTTCGGGGTTCCAGGGAGCATCGGTAAGCACTGAACGAAGAAAAAGTTTTGAAATAGCAGAGGAAGCCACACACAAAAAAATTGAAGACATTCAGCGATTGTGGATGAGAGAAAGGAAATCGAGTGTAATAAGTTTTGTGATCAACATTCACCTGTATCACCTGTAGTCCCGTTGATCGTCGAGTGACTCGAGCGGGCGTCAGTAAATCCTCCATTTTTCCCTATCGCGCTCAAGAGTATCCCAGTGGGTTTTCCTCGCTTTAGGTACTCGTCGAGCATCATATCTTTCTTCTAGGTTTTTCGTGAAGTTTCCAAACAATGCTTGCTCGTATGGCTCTCTTTCGTCCAGTGTTCTTTCAATCCTGTTTAGGATGGCTCGAGTGAAAAGTTTGTAGAGGACAGACAGCAAGCAGATTGGGCGAAAGTTGCCTACATCGTGTAGGTCGCCCTTCTTGAACAACAACACGGTCCTGCTGGTCTTCCACTGAGTAGGTGCCTTGCTTTCAGACAGATAACGTGTGAAGAGCCGAGCCAGTGTGTTTACGAAGACTGGCGCAAGGTTCTTCAGATGTTCTGATCTTATCCTTTCCGGACCTGGTGGTGCTCGATTTTTTACCGGCGAAATGGCATGTCGGATTTCGGAAGAGGGAACCGGTGGTGCAACATATCCATCCTCTTCTATTTTATACCGCGAAAGGTGGACGTGGCTATCGAAGGAATCTACGTAGTATTCGTGTATGATTTTCTCCAGTGCCGTTCTGGACGCTGTTGTTGTTCCGTCTCGGCGCGGGAGTGCAATCATCTTTGTCTTGCAATTGGCAAAACTTCGGCGGGCTTTGCGAATGCTTTTCCCATCCTCTGCAGCTTCGACCATTACTGCTGCTTTTCACTCTTTAACATCTTCTTTTTATCGCTCGTTTGTATTGTTTTGCAGGCTCGGACGTTAGCTCGCGGTTGCCTGCAGCTCGCGCGAGTCCACGCTGGCGTATCAGCTCGAGAGTTTCTGGAGACAGACGTCTCTTGGTGACCTTCGAGCTCTCAGCTTTCATGGCGCTAACGTGAAACTGTTCAATGAGCCAATCGAATTCTTCGTCGATGTTGTCCACAACGGCATCTTCCCAACAGCCGACTAATGATCTTATAAACTGATCTTCTTTAGCTGCTGTGAGGTTGGTATAGGTCTTCGTTGTCGTTGTTGTTGTTGTTGGTCGATGGCTGACGTTTCGGCGATTTCGATTTCGTTTCGGCGAGATCATAAATAAATAAATAAAATAATATGTTATCTACATATGCCGAGGTTTATAGAAAGTCGGTCTTTTGAGCCGACTAATGAGTTGAATAAGTCGCAGTTTGTGGTGGTTCTGGAACTTTGATTTTTGAATTTAGCGGTTTTTTCTCCTTTCCGCGAGAAATAGAATCTAGCACGAGGGAGACGGTGGTCTGATCCCCCCCCTTACAGCGTTAGGCAAAACTTTCTATTTACTATGATGTGTTCTACTTTATATGTGTGTGCTGGTGCTGAAAGATGTGTGTTGAAAAAAGGGCGCGTGTGGCGCAATGGGTGGAGGTGCCACTGCGACACGCCCGTGGAATCGATTCTTGCTCCAATGGCCCACCTTTCCATCCCTCCATCCCTCCGGGGTCAGCAAATTGGTACCAGACTTGTCTTGGAGACGAGCATCATATCTTTCTTCTAGGTTTTTCGTGAAGAACTCTGACCATCGGGTCGGCGGTCTTCCTGGAGTGCGTTTGACATCCCGTGGAATCCAGTCACTAGCAGCCCTTGTCCATCGGTTATCATTTATACTCTTATCCTTTCCGGACCTGGTGGTGCTCGATTTTTTACCGGCGAAATGGCATGTCGGATTTCGGAAGAGGGAACCGGTGGTGCAACATATCCATCCTCTTCTATTTTATACCGCGAAAGGTGGACGTGGCTATCGAAGGAATCTACGTAGTATTCGTGTATGATTTTCTCCAGTGCCGTTCTGGACGCTGTTGTTGTTCCGTCTCGGCGCGGGAGTGCAATCATCTTTGTCTTGCAATTGGCAAAACTTCGGCGGGCTTTGCGAATGCTTTTCCCATCCTCTGCAGCTTCGACCATTACTGCTGCTTTTCACTCTTTAACATCTTCTTTTTATCGCTCGTTTGTATTGTTTTGCAGGCTCGGACGTTAGCTCGCGGTTGCCTGCAGCTCGCGCGAGTCCACGCTGGCGTATCAGCTCGAGAGTTTCTGGAGACAGACGTCTCTTGGTGACCTTCGAGCTCTCAGCTTTCATGGCGCTAACGTGAAACTGTTCAATGAGCCAATCGAATTCTTCGTCGATGTTGTCCACAACGGCATCTTCCCAACAGCCGACTAATGATCTTATAAACTGATCTTCTTTAGCTGCTGTGAGGTTGGTATAGGTCTTCGTTGTCGTTGTTGTTGTTGTTGGTCGATGGCTGACGTTTCGGCGATTTCGATTTCGTTTCGGCGAGATCATAAATAAATAAATAAAATAATATGTTATCTACATATGCCGAGGTTTATAGAAAGTCGGTCTTTTGAGCCGACTAATGAGTTGAATAAGTCGCAGTTTGTGGTGGTTCTGGAGCTTTGATTTTTGAATTTAGCGGTTTTTTCTCCTTTCCGCGAGAAATAGAATCTAGCACGAGGGAGACGGTGGTCTGATCCCCCCCCTTACAGCGTTAGGCAAAACTTTCTATTTACTATGATGTGTTCTACTTTATATGTGTGTGCTGGTGCTGAAAGATGTGTGTTGAAAAAAGGGCGCGTGTGGCGCAATGGGTGGAGGTGCCACTGCGACACGCCCGTGGAATCGATTCTTGCTCCAATGGCCCACCTTTCCATCCCTCCATCCCTCCGGGGTCAGCAAATTGGTACCAGACTTGTCTTGGAGAATAGCAGCACTATCTCGATATATCGGCAGGCCACCGCGAGCCATTGTAAAGGCCAGATATGCATTCGATCACCTCCAACGATACTTAGTGAAGTCGAATGCATGGCGCATCCCTCAGGGATTGATCAACGCCGAGACCTTTATCCTTTTTATCCTTTTATGTGCTGAAAGAGCGAAATGTAAACGCAGCCCCGAATAACCTCTCTTTTCACTCTTTTGCATAACTTCTACAATTTCCAGACTTTTCGATCCTCTACAACACGATGCGATGTGTGTGACAAATTCTTCACAGAATTACAGAAAATTAGGAAAGAAGGAAAGAAAAAGGAAAGGAAAAAAATTAGGAAAGAATTACAGAAATTACAGAAAACACGTATGCCAGTGATTCAGGTCTCCATGGAGTTCTCGATATACGTTAGCTGATCACAAAAATTTCGACGTTTTTAGTGGTATTCCAAGACTGACTTTCCTTTAACCTCGGCATTACTAATAAAATATCTTCTTTGGTAAGCTCATTCGAGGATTCCCGATGTTTTTTCTTCACCAGAGCCGATGATCCGGGCTCAAATCAGGCACACTTATTCGGTGATGCCTTTTTATGCAGGATACTGATGATTGGCAGTAGTTATTGACCGGCGAAAGTAACTCGTTTTTCCCAGAGTTCTTGCTGCTCTTTGGTAACTGGTAATTATACCGATTTTGTAAAATTAACTGCCCCGACCTTGATTGGTTGTTTGTAGAAGTAATTATTGCGTAGAAGCAAAGCTGTATATTTAGCAGTGTTATTCTCTTTAAAAAATGTGTTCTTCCTTTTATCTTACTAATATACGTCTTTTATTCTTTTCATGTTTCCTCCATCGGTAGTACTCTAAAGAGCGTGGCTATGATGTGGTCCAATTCGTTATGGTACTCTCCATTGAGAGATTCCCACGTCCAGCGTTGACGGTGAGGCTTTTGCAATTGCGAGTTACCATGGTCGCCATGATAAACTCAGTGAGCCGCTCACCCTGTTCGTTCCATTCTAATCTGTGTGTTTCAATGTGACGACGTTCTTCTTGGTCCAACCTTGGCATTGAAATCTCCAATGATGACCTTGAAGAATGTATGGTCTTCTCTGTAGAACTTCTCCAAGTCCATGTAGAACGCTTCGACTTCTTAGTCACAGTTTGATGTTGGCGCGTAAGCGACGAAAATTGTCAAAGCCGGTATTGGTCCACATCTTTTTAATCGTAGACTTCTGATTCGGGTTGTCAACTGTTCGAATGTTCATGGACAAACTCGTGTTGACAAGAACGCGGGCACCGCCTGTTCCTCTACTGTCGCATGTTCCGAGGAACAGTTCTACTCCAATGTCACAGACGGCGTAGAAAGAGTGGCATCGTCTCGTCTCGGCTAGGCCGACGACGTCGTACCTTATCATTCTTGCTTGCATAAGCAAGTCTTTTATCGTGGACTCGAATGCAAGTGTACGTGCATTGTAGGTACAGATTGTCACCATAGTTCTTTTTGATCCAGGTAGGCCGACGACGTCGTACCTTATCATTCTTGCTTGCATGAGCAAGTCTTCTAGGTGGCTACGTGGCGCACCCCCAGGTGGCGGGTAGGTGGTTAATCGCTGACCAAAAGCAACCTTTGCTTCCCTGAGACGCAGGTGGTTCCAGGGGATGGATTCCCTGTTTCTGCTGCCCTGATTTGGCACACACTTTCTGTATTTGCAAGGTGTATTCATGCATGCGTGTATGGGTGCGTTCTCGCGTTATGAGGATTGTATTCTACGGGTCAATTCGGCCAAAAGCCTGCAATCAAGTGAGAGGGATGTATATGGGAGGCGGTTAGGAGTCGCCTGCAACAAATAAGCTCCATGTCCACTCTGGGAGAGCCTGGCAAACTATCCTTGAGCATAACCAGCCTCCACGTTCAAAGCCCAGCAAGCTATACGTGGTGTCAAAATTGCTAAATACAGTTTAAAAAAACGTGCCTCACTCCCCTGACCACGAAAGGGCCTCCAACTTCGCGGTGTTGGGTAGGACGAGTACGCAGAGGCTGCTAAATCTCAGAGCCAATGGAAGCTGCCTGGATCAAGAACTATGGTGACGATCTGTACTTACAACGCACGTACACTTGCATCCGAGTCCTCGATAGACGACTGGAAGAACTCGAAGCGTTCGACATGGACTTGGAGAAGTTCTACAGAGAAGACCACACATTCTTCAAAGTCATCATTGGAAATTTCAATGCCATGATCGGACCAAGAACATCGCCTGTGGAACATCACATTGGGACCCACGGATTAGAATGGAACGAACAGGGTGAGCGGCTCTCTGAGTTTATCATGGCGACCAGGACCATCCAGGGTAACTCGCAATTATAGAAGCCTCACCGTCAACGATCGACGTGGGAGTCTCCCAGTGGAGAGTACCATAACGAAATAGACCACATCATAGTAAATACATCGGTTCTGCCTAACCGATGTCGCTGTTTTCCCGAAATTTTACACAGGATCAGACTACAGTCTCCTTCGCGCAAGATTTTATTTTTCCAGAAATCAGAAAAAGCTGCTAAATTCAAAAGCCGATGTCCCAGAACCACCAAAAACTGGGACTTATTCAACTCATTAGTTGGCTATTGGGAAGATGCCGTTGTCGACAACATCGACGAGGAATGCGATCGGCTCATTCAACATCTTCACGTTAGCGCCATGAGAGCTGAGAGTTCGAAGGTCACCAAGAGACGTATTTCTCCAGAAACTCTCGAGCTGACGCGCTAGCGTGGAATCACATAAGTTGGAAGCAACCGCGAACTAATGCCTGAACTTGCGAAATAATGCAGACAGGCGATAAAAAAGATCTTAAAGAAAGAAGAGCAGCAGTAATGGTCGAAGCTGCAGAGGCTGGGAAAAGCATTCGCAAAGCTCGCCGAAGCTTCGCCAATTACAAGATAAAGATGATTGCACTCCGACGCGGAGACTGAACAATAACAGCGTCCAGAAAGGCAATGGAGAAATTCATCCACGATTACCACTCAGATCTCTTCGATAGCCACGTCCACCTCCCGTCATATGAAATAAAAGAGGATGTATATGTTGTTGCACCTGTTCTCCCTTCCGAAATCCGACATGCCATTTCGTCAGTGAAAAATCGAACAGCACCAGGTCCGGACAGGATGAGATCAGAACGTCTGAAGAACTCCCTACCCAGTGGAAGACCAGCAAGACCGTGTTGTTGTTCGAGAAGGGGGACCTACACGATATAGGCAACTATCGCCCAATCTGCATGCTGTCTGTCGTCTACAAACTTCTCACTCTAGTAATCCTAAACAGGATTGACAGAACACTGGACGAAGGACAGCCATGCGAGCAAGCAGGGTTTCGAAGAGGATTTAGTACGATGTACTACATTCACACCATAACAGGGCTCATTGAAGTGTCGCGAGGGTGCAAAAGACCGCTCTGTCTCACTTTCATTGACTTAGAGAAGGCCTTTGATTCAATTGAGATAGAAGCAGTCATGGAAGCCCTTGGTACTAAAGGAGTCCCTACTCAGTACATAAAGATTCTTCGTGAGCTGTGCAAAAATTTCACAACAAAGATGGAACCACTCTACAACGATATTAGCGTTGACGTCAAAAGAGGAGTTATGCGAGTCAATACAATCTCTCGAAGACTATTTACAGCCACTCTCCAGAACGTCATGCGAACATTGGAATGGGATAATATGGGAGTGAAAATCGACGGTCGGCAGATACATCACCTTCGCTTTGCTGATGATATCGTTCATATAACACCAGACGGGTAACTCGCAATTATAGAAGCCTCACCGTCAACGATCGACGTGGGAGTCTCCCAGTGGAGAGTACCATAACGAAATAGACCACATCATAGTAAATACATCGGTTCTGCCTAACCGATGTCGCTGTTTTCCCGAAATTTTACACAGGATCAGACTACAGTCTCCTTCGCGCAAGATTTTATTTTTCCAGAAATCAGAAAAAGCTGCTAAATTCAAAAGCCGATGTCCCAGAACCACCAAAAACTGGGACTTATTCAACTCATTAGTTGGCTATTGGGAAGATGCCGTTGTCGACAACATCGACGAGGAATGCGATCGGCTCATTCAACATCTTCACGTTAGCGCCATGAGAGCTGAGAGTTCGAAGGTCACCAAGAGACGTATTTCTCCAGAAACTCTCGAGCTGACGCGCTAGCGTGGAATCACATAAGTTGGAAGCAACCGCGAACTAATGCCTGAACTTGCGAAATAATGCAGACAGGCGATAAAAAAGATCTTAAAGAAAGAAGAGCAGCAGTAATGGTCGAAGCTGCAGAGGCTGGGAAAAGCATTCGCAAAGCTCGCCGAAGCTTCGCCAATTACAAGATAAAGATGATTGCACTCCGACGCGGAGACTGAACAATAACAGCGTCCAGAAAGGCAATGGAGAAATTCATCCACGATTACCACTCAGATCTCTTCGATAGCCACGTCCACCTCCCGTCATATGAAATAAAAGAGGATGTATATGTTGTTGCACCTGTTCTCCCTTCCGAAATCCGACATGCCATTTCGTCAGTGAAAAATCGAACAGCACCAGGTCCGGACAGGATGAGATCAGAACGTCTGAAGAACTCCCTACCCAGTGGAAGACCAGCAAGACCGTGTTGTTGTTCGAGAAGGGGGACCTACACGATATAGGCAACTATCGCCCAATCTGCATGCTGTCTGTCGTCTACAAACTTCTCACTCTAGTAATCCTAAACAGGATTAAACGTACCGCAGGAAGACCACCGACCCGAAGGTCAGAGTTCTTCACGAAAAGCCTGGAAGAAAGATATCATGCTCGACGAGTTTCTAAAGCGAACAAAACCTACTGGGCTACTCTTGCACACGAGAGGGAAAAATGGAGGATTTACTGGCGCCCGCTCGAGTCACTTGACGATCAACGGGACTACAGGTGATACAGGTGATACAGGTGATGTATGCAAGTTCGCTCGCGTTTCTGGAGCGAAGCACAGTAGCAAGACATAGCAAGAAATAAGAATTGCCACGATCAATCAACCGACCGCTCGAAAACGATTTAACGAGCCCATTGCACGACAACGAGAGTCCCGGAGTGGGGACTCGACGGCTTATAAAAGGAAATCTCGGTAAGATTAGATAGTTACTTCAATTTTAATGTCCGATATGGCTGGTATTGTTGGCAGTTAGGCAGAACAAACTCTTGCTGCAGTACAATGACAACCATCCCAGACACCTAATACGGAAAACAACGTTGCCGCTCCTTCAAAATTCATGAAGAAATCAGTCACTCGGGAGAGACCTAAATAAGTTGATCGAAGAAAGCAGCAGGCCAGCGAGAAGGTTCGTGAGATTTTCTGAAATTTCTTGACCTGGTGGTCGACGCCTGGCTGGTGTGATAAGTGCGAAACGTCTTTGAAACGAGACATATGAGCAATAGGTGGATTTTAGTGAGAGCTTTCTTGGTGGCGCCAAAATCGATGGTACAGCACACCGCGAATCGTAGAGAAGAAGAACGCAAATAGAAGACTTGCAACGTGGCCGACATTGCGGTTTCCATGTCTATAGAGATAAAAAATAAACGTTTTTAGTCACGTTGTGAATGTTATGTGACAGAATATGCACTCTCCATTACCTATACCCCTCATTCAGAAGAAGAAAACGAAAAGTTCGTACTCACAGTGTTGAATGCAAAGCAGCAAATTGTGTCATTGTCGAACCAGAATTGACTGAATAGGTCAGCAATCATCTAAATTGACAGGACTTCTCATTCTGGTGATTCCGATAACGTCTACGTGTTTCTCGACGCATTCATTCTGTTCAAGGTGACGTCGGTGAAGTATCGCATTAGAGTAAACGTTTCTGATGGCATCGTTAGTGGCTGATGCCTACATTTGTCGTTGTACTTTGGTCGTTGGGAGCTGGTTTATAATGTTGTCATCACTATTGCCTCGATAGCTAAACCCGTTTCGACTTTCATCTAGAACGATTGTAATGCGCTTTGTTGTATAGGTAAGCAAGACGACGTTTCTATAAAAGACTTGGGTGTCCTCGTAATCGCCAAACCCGTAAGTAGTTCGACGTGAACACGATAGTTGTTGCTCAGCGATTTCAAACGAAATCACTTCGTTCTCCTAGAACAACGAGCAGTTTTCGTGGAAACTTTGATGCATTTGTGGAGAGTGCAGATTGAAGATGGAAATCGACTCGCCAAGTTTTCCAATGCTCAGATGTCACACAATAAAAGCAAGCTTACAACTGGAAACCGAAATACAAGATTGTTTTTTTGATGTGATTACTCACAAAAGTAAAATAAAGCAAACAATGTAAAAACTGCTAATATCAAAAGATGGTAAACTTCAGAGAATCGAAGTACTTGAGCTCACATTCGCAATACTGGACCAACTCCTCCTCATAGGTTAAGCAGTCCCGGTTAATTAATTTCAGTCATCAAAGGTGATCTAGAAATATGAATTAATTGGTTGAAAACGATAATAGATACACACAAAACATAAGAAAAATTTTTCTGTTCCAACGTAGGTGATAGTTCTCCTAAGAGACGAAAATTCTCTCTACGGTTCAGCCCCTCATCGCATCCAGGAGGTGTTCCAGGTTTTCACGTTGTACCTGTACCGCATATTCTAATTTTAAAATATTTATTGACATATGTGTGGCTGAAGGCATATGTCAATAAATATTTCAAAATTAGAGCACGCTTAGCAATTTTGAAAAAGAAGCGGCGCACAATTCTTTTCCGGACCTACAGTTTCGTGACATCTTCTTTGATTAATGAGCAAGCACAATAGCACTGACTCAATAGATCGGTGGACCACCGCGAGTCATTGTAAAGGCCAGAAACGCTTTCAGTAACCTCTAACGATGCTTAATGAAGTTTGATGCATAGCTCATCTTTCAGGAATTTATCAGCGCCGAGAGCCTTATCCTTTGTAATTAAGTGTTTCAACGACAGTGGCATTGACCCGAGTCAGTGGTTCCCAGTGTGGTCGTCCTCGCAATGCAGTTGTTCGCTGTTGCATCGAGTCGAGTCAGGCTCTCTTGCAATTTCGGAGATATCCGAGTTAGGAGATTCGCACGTAAAACGGTGGTGCTGTAGAAAGCTGATGAACTCAGCAACTTACTTCCTGATAGACTAAGTCACTAACCACGGCTCTGCCTCCTTTCTTCACTAGTATTAGATTATGAGCTTACTATGTGACCGTTATTCTCTACAATAACGACGTTAATCAGTGCGTGTTACAATGTGAATAAACTTCATACACCTTTGTTAGAGATTAACAAATGCATATAAAGGATAAAGGATAAAGCTCTCGGCGTTGATCAATCCCTGAGGGATGCGCCACGCATTCGACTTCATTGAGCATCGTTTGGAGGTGATTGAATACATATCTGGCCTTTACAATAACCCACGGTGG
Organism: Angiostrongylus cantonensis; assembly: GCA_009735665.1. Classification (NCBI taxonomy): domain Eukaryota; kingdom Metazoa; phylum Nematoda; class Chromadorea; order Rhabditida; family Metastrongylidae; genus Angiostrongylus; species Angiostrongylus cantonensis. The sequence continues at coordinate 34,497 of MQTX01000253.1, read as the reverse complement.
TCTACCGATGTATCGAGCCAATGCTGCTATCCTCCCAGACAACTCTGGTACCACCGTGAGCGCAGGCGTCGATTCCACTTGGATGTTGCAGGACGCCCTCCGACCACTGCGCCACACGCACCCTTGACAACACATAAAAAATTAGATTTCGAATCTTGCATACAGTTCAATGCTTAGTTGGGTTTTAGTATTTGAATGGAAAGAATCCACCGGAATAAAAATCGAAAAGGATAATAATGGATTTCAAATCCACCCGAAGTCCAGTCACCAAATCCGACAGTCACATTGCATCCATAGAAAAAAATGTGTATTGAATCGGAAAAGCATGTTCATTCCATGTGTGCTTCGCGTAATTCCATTGAAGTGGCCTCCAGACGGGGGCGATGAATCTACTTTTCAGTCGCAGTTCTCATGTTGCTATTATTAACTTCCAACTTCGCTCTATTTTCTCGACAGCACACATTTACAAAAAAGTCTTGATAAATATCGTGCTCGTTTAAGTGCAATACTCTGCCCGTGGCTCAATTTACAATCCCGAAACATGGCCTTCGGCTATTGGAAAGTTTAGCTCAAGTTTTTGTTTTAAATCTATGGAAAACTGGATGGTGCTATAAACACCTGTGAAACATCTGTGATTTTGTGGAAATTGCACTCATTCAAAAAAAAAATCGTTGATTTTGGAGGAAATCACAAAAGTTTGAACAAATCCCGAAGGAAAATTGCACTACTCATGGAAGTTTCTGCTGTGGCAAACACGCATCGTTACTCTCATAGAGGGCTCACTGGATTTTCAATTCAACCTAACCGAGTTTTTTAGGAATCATTTAAGATTTCCTTTACTTCAATCATTCCTTTAATATCAGCTCAATGTTAACTTATTATTTGCTGCTTACTCTTTTTAATGGTAGGTTATATATTGCGAAATATAATTTTAATGATGCTGAGATATTTGCAAAACTCCGGACCGCAGGTGCTTGCGGTGGGGAACGAACGCACCATTGTCCTTCGGGGAATGACGCGTTCACCACCACACCATGCGAATCCTTCGTTTCGCCTGTCTCTCAGCTAGTTCTATCGATCTTTTGCCGTCAGTAATCACCCGTCTTTAAATTATCAGCTCAATGTTTTACTTTTATTCCTCACTACGTTCAAAGCCTGCTCTACTTTTGGATCTGGACAAAAAAATTGTAGATCTTGTAGATCTTACTTTACTATTTAGCGCGTTCCTCCTGCTCTCACAATTCAGCAGCACGAAAATGTCTTGCAGCCGCCGTATCTTCAACGTCCGCATTGATTTGGCTTTAAGTTTTTCATTTCTTCTTTTTCACTGTTCAGAAACAATTTCTACCCCTTAAACTGATTAGAACCAATTGTTTTAGTGAAAAATTTTTACAGTGTTCTGTATTCCAGTGGTCAAATTCCTTTTTGCTTTGCCCACTTCGGGCACTTTTGTCTTCGGTCACATCAATTGTGGTAGTGATTTTATCTCCGGCCATCAATGGATATGTGCAAGAAGTAAGTTCCTTTAATGATTTATTGCTATGGTGAAGAGAAAGCACTTATGGTTGTGTTATTTTAGTCGCTAGACACATCCCTAATGACTCGCATGCTTCACGTTCATTGAAAATTCGTCTTTCCTGCTGTAGCCATGATTCGACTATGTAGGAGAAAAGTTCGCTGAAGTAGTGGCAGAAACTCTGTGGACGTGCTTCCCAGTTCTGTGTGATTGTGCTGCAGAACGCCTGCAAAAATCGTGTATCACTTCATCGAAAACGTGCAATCAGTGTAGCATCTGATTACGGTGTCTTCTTTCTCCATTCACCCAATTGTTCCTTAAAGATCCACAAGGAGATCCGCAAGGAGAAATCACTTAACATTCTTCGCAACATCTCAGAAATCATGTGAGGTGCTATGTCTTTTTTTCAAAAATACCCTGAGTGCTTTCAGATAGAAAGAGAAATGAAAATGTGTTTAAAAGAGTTGATGCCAATTTTACGTCTAATCGTTATGATATCAACATCAGCTGCATGAAATATTAAAGCCGAACAGCTGTGCAGCCCGAAGGTGTTTCCAAATTATGACATGATTTCTTTTCTTCACCTGTTTTTTTTTATTGCTCAACTACCGCGAATACTTTTCCTATGACTTTGTCAAAGATTTCCAAACTTTTGGGAACCTCTAGAGCGTTCTCGACCGTCATACCACCGGGGGCGTTACCACTGACGAACGTTTTCACTTCTGTGAGGAACCAGTGGCACGCATCGCATGGCGTTGTAGATGCTACAGAGTTCTGAAAAACGTAGCAATTAAAAAAAACAAAAAATATAGCTGATTTCCTGGTGCTGATACTGTGCAATGGCACTTTTCTCTTTAACCACGAACAAAATTCTAGCCCCACATGGCTCATGGTTCCACCAACCCGAGTTTTTTAAATTTCATTCCTTTGCCCTTTAGCAATGAATGCAAACAGGACGAGGATACATAATTTTCGTTCACAGAATCATCAAGCGTAACAAAAAAGTTCGATCTCTGAAAAGTGAAATACTTCGAACGTTGATTCTTCAGAAGTTTTCGGTGTAAAGGTCTAACTACTTTCATGCTTCGAGAATATGAGGCATTTCCAAAAACGGTCACTGCCACTCAGCTACGTTTCCTTTCAGTCGTGAGTACCAGCGTTGGTTAATTGCCAAATGGGCTTCATAATGGTTATGGCGAACGTCACAACGTGGTCGCCTTACGAGGATTTAAATCTGACTGTTCGTCACAGTTCTACCCTCACAGTATGCATTCATATTCCTAAATAGACTTGAAGGCGTGCTTCTGTGCGTGTAGAAAATATCTCGCACCTAAGCTGAAGGTCTTCTGTTTACCCAGTAGGAAATGCTTTCCAAGCTCTACTAAATAATCACTGTGGGAGGCTATCATAACTCACCAGTGAGTTTACCTAATTCCAACAGAGAATCCACTCAGTCAATCATATGAGCCTTCAATTCAAAAATTGCTTAAATAGATCGTCAGCGAAGGGTTTGATGACTAATAACATTTCTAAACGCTTCTGAAGTTTTGTAGTATAGTGTATACCTGGTACGCTAACGGCATGGTAATAGTGAGGATGGAGAGAGCACGAAGTGAGAGAAACATCTTTTGATCAGGTCTGCACTCCATACCTCTGGAGTCCATTTATACGATTTCTCTATCAAGAGCAAACATCGATTGACCGATTGTGCGAGTTTTTGCCTTCTGAAGTCAGAGTTCCTCTAAAGATATCATTGAACACTTTGAAAAAGACTTTGTTTATTAGGCGCTATTCCTGAAGTTTATTTAATCCTCTTCGTGGATGTTATTCCAAATTCGGAACGAAAACGCTATTTAAGCATAACCATAGGATTTCCTCCATTGAGAACACCTAAACTATTTATTTCTATTTAAAACTAATATTAAAATTAAAATTAAGTTGAAATTTTATTACTTCTATTTACATCTAAAAATATCTGGCGAAAATTGAGTTCGAAAGCTTCTGCTTGGTGCTGAACATGAATAAGAGTCGTTCCGCCAAGAAAGGAACAGAAGACAACGATACACAATCTTTCAGCAAGTGATGTTCTGTACATTGTAGTTCGCAAGATCTTCATATTCTTGCATCAAAGTTCAACACATCTTATACAGAAAAAAAAGCGATGGTGGCCAGAATATTTTGTGGAACTTAGCATCAGATATTGTTTTGTATGGTAATGATCTTGCCTGGGAAAAAATCACTCTTTGCAATCCCATTGAGAGCACTCTAACCCGGATATCTCAGGTCTCCAGAGAGAATTGCCCAACCAGTATTCTACGACATTCAAAATGAAATGAAAATCCTCGAGAAGCAACCAATGCCACAGGCAAAAGTCGGGAAACCTTCGCGGATAATGGATGCGAGGAAGCGAATCGAATGTGAAAAATGCTGGGATCCGCACGGTAGACGTGAAGACGACTCATAAAAAAATTCTCTTGTACGTATGCACGCAATGAATCCTTGCTTTATCACATTCGTGTACGAATAAGTGCGTCTACTTATTTGTCTTGGTGTACCTGGCCTTTCTTTCTAGCTACTTTTGCATGCATGTCTGGATGTTGCAGTGCTTGAGATTGATACTGAGAAGATCACCGTATCCTTGCACAACTTGCAGCGACTGAGTTGTAGATCTCGATAAACAGGAGAGTCTGATCAAAACTGAATGACACCAGCACTATGTGACGAGTGTTTTTATGTGGGTCAAGCATAAAATTATGTGGCATTTGCGTCTCATTTCCGACAAACCGAGTATTTCAGTTTGTCTCGGTTCGAGAAGGAAAAATCTATCGACTATAAGTTGGATTTCCTTTGCTTTTAATTTTCTTTGTGCATCGTCGAAAACGCAGCATGGAGAGCGCGCTGCAAAGCACGACGACTGGTGTTGTTTGTCACTTTAGCTCGTCTTTCTGATGCTGCGTTTTCAATCATGAGATTCTACGACTGAAGGCGTTAAGTAAACACGTCGTTTTTTGCCATTGCCAACACACACCAGAAAGGTTTTCTGATAAGGCGTCGTTTGGCTGAAATGGTTGGTGGCTCGTAGCACGGTTTTTGGCACACAAAATGCCCGCGGCGCCAAGCAGCTCTCCTTTTTGTAGAGCTTGGGCGTAGAATGTTGGCTTATCAAATGTCGATATGAATTTATTGGTTTCTTCATAATGATCGTTACTTTTTTGGCAATTGGTGGAATTCCGGAATAGTGAACGCCGCAGGGTTATAGAAAAAACTTTGCTCCATCGTTCTATTTGTAAGAATGCTATGCATGCTACTACTTACTACATGTGACTATAGTCGAACCAACGTCTTGCTGTTAGCATTTGGAAATGCTTTGCACATTGTGCTGTGTCTGTTTCCGTATTTCTATACCCGAAAGTTCCATGTTGTAATCCCAATTTATCACAAGGGTTAAGGTCAAATCACAGTTAATCATTAGTCGAGTTACAACATAGTGATCGTGTCTAGAAAAAGGTTCTTTATAAGTTTGAATAAGTATAGAATGACATTTCTGGTCCGACGCCAACCACTTCGACTAGCTCTCGACTGATCGTAGAAATCTAGTTGAAAGTCTTATGTTGCAAAACAAGCCAGAAGAAAGTGAGAATTTGCAGGCAAGTGGGGCACGGTGTATGCACGTATACGTCAATTTCTTCCTTTATATGGCAAATCAGTTTTGCGTACAAATCATGGCATGCAGAGGAGCTAAATTAACTGAACTACAAGGTTCAAAATAATCCCAGCTGATTTCCTACGGAAATATTGTCACAATGATTTTTTCTTTGAGCTGTTGTAATCCTAGTGGTATTTGGTATTTCAGTGGGCCTATAGTGCTCACAAATCTGGTTTTTTAGTTTACCATATAATTCCTATAACTGCTTAGAGGAGTAAACTGCATGCGCTGTCGAAACTGAGTCAAGTACTCTTGAAGGTCATGGAATCAAGGAAGAACCACAGCAGCTATTAATTTATTGAATGGGCAATAATTCGCTGTTTTTCATGATGAGCAAGTATGGGATTACTATTAGAGCATATTAATATATAATAATCCATGATTCGGCAGTTTCGCCTTCCTCTGAGCCTGGAAGGGTCAAATTGACATGGAATCCCATTGACCCATACACTTTCATAATACGTGGCACACAAATTTGCATTTGCATAACAAAAAACTTTTCTTAAACACTCTCGATTTTGTGCTTTGCAAACCTTCTAGTTATTTGGTGGAGACCGGTCGCACAGAGCCTTACACAGGTGTTGAATGTGCCTGGCTCAGGTAAAAAAATCAGCGTGAAGTGTGACGTGAGGTCCGGCGTGATCACACGACACTCCTTCTTGTATTTCATTCTTGGACTCTTGAAGAATTTTATCTAAAACGTTTCAAGAGTTTTTAGCGCTGTATTGGAAAATAAAACCTATTTCAAAGAGATTGCAATACAAAGTGGTACCGAAAGCAAAGTGGTAAAAGATATTTCTTCATTACCTTTCCACCCACACCTCACACACAAAACGCGCGCTTGTGAGAAACATATTTCGAACAGCCTTGCACAGGAAGAAAACAGAAGGAAGTGTCCTTGAACGCGGGACGAAAAGTACCGTTTCTACTAGCTACGAATACGGCTTGGCTGATCTCTTTTAAAGCATGTGGAGATGAATACATTGGCGAAACGGGTAAACCACTCTACGTTCGAGTAAAAGAACATCTCGTAGGTAAATTTAAATTGAAACCAAATATTCCTAGTCGACCATAGGACACAGAAACATAACGGAAAACAATTTGACGTAGAACTCACTATCCTCGCAAAGGAATCCAAGCCATCGGCTCCAAAACTTTTGAAGCGTTTTGGGTAATTTCCAAAAATCTAAAACTGAATTTTTGGTGGAGTGTCTTGTGATCACGCATGACCTTGGGCTATGCCTCCGGCTGGTTCTTTCACCTGAGCCGGGCACATTGCTCACCAATATAAGACTGTGCGGCTGGTCTCCCTGGATGGCTGGACTTGCCTCAAACAACTGGACAACCGGAAGGCTTGGAAAGTGCAAAACTGAGAGCATTTTAGAGAAGATATTTAGTAAACGGATTAAAATCTATAGTTTAAGTTTTATCAAGTTAAGTTACTGAAGTGTTTGGCCAAGTAGATTTAATGTCAATTTTACCTTTCCAGGCTGTTGAGAAGGCGGAACCGCCGAAACAGCAGCTATTCTGTGTTAATAGGTGCTGCAACAACAATTTCGGGTTTGCCCAACAAGAAAAGCGGTAAATTACTGATCAACTACAAGGTTAAGAGGAAGTCGGTCATGTAATTTATTACATAAACAATTCCCTGCTAATTAAACATCAAGTGGAATACAACCACAATGATGCTGAGACATTTGCAAAACATAGACTCCGGGCCAGATCGAACAGCGACTAGAGTAAAAAGTCTGCCTGAGAAAAGGGTAGAATGAAGGCGTTAGTGGTGCCCTGTGTAACACATAAACCTCCAAGAAGGATAATTCCTTTTTGATCTGGTCTGGGGCCTACATTTTGCAAATATCTCAGCACCGTTGTGGCTGTATCTCAGGTAATACCCTACCGTGAAGAAAGAATGGGCGGTAGGTAAAAAGCTATGCATTGCGATTTAGACATTAAATATTCCATCTCTTGTTGATTTGTGTTTACAAGGAACATTTTGCTATAACTTCCAGCTATGTAAAATAAGTGCATTTGTCCACGAAAATTGCTTAAAAATGATAAACAGATATTGAAGGAACTGAGCTGTTTACCGGAAGCAAGTGCGATAACAGCGTTTTAATCTTCTTACGATGGACCTCTGGTAAGATTGCATTCATTTCATTGCTGTCAAACGCTAGTTCGACAGCGATTGATATAGGGAATGTTCTCCACAAAACATTCCTTTCGTGACAATTCTTTTGACTTATGATAATTGATTGTTTTAGGGTGTAGCAGAATGGTAGTTGTTTTTATAGTTTAGCAATTTATGAAGGTATTGATTATTTAAGCTGAGGTTTAATAAAAGTAGCTTTTAAAGATATTGCTACGTTATGTGCCAGCTGATCCCTATGCCGGCCGCTGAAGTATGCTAAGCGACATGCGTTCAGTATAAAAGTGTTACTGCATAGCGAAGTTCATCAACCGAGTGGTACTTTTCCATTGAGTTTCACTCGAAACGAATTCGAATATCTACACGGTGAAAACGACCACTTGTTAACCCTCGGTTCTGACCAATGGGTTCTGAAGAAGGCGAAGGCTGTTTTCAAAACCTCAACCGAATAAATTTTTTAAATTTTGTGTTAGTCTAGTGATTCAGAAAAGTACTAAATTTTTAGAGGTCTCTAATAGCATATGAAGTTATTCAAAATGAGAGCGAGATCGTCTTTCCAAAAAGTGGAGAAGTGATTTGCTACGAACAGAATCTCTGTCGAAGAATTCAGAAGTATTCGATATCAAATTTTTCCATTTTTTAATTGCTTCTTTTACCCCAATCCTATTTAGCATTGAAATCTCCAGTAATGAAATTGGAGCTAGGCTATTCGCAGCGAGTTAACTTAACCAACTGTTGAAAGAAATAATCTAATTCCCGCTCATCAGCTGCAGAGGTTAGTACGTTAACGATGTCAACCTCATTTTGATGTGGGAGCTAGAAATGAGCAACACCCTAGCGATGTGAATGGATTTCATATAAGACGACGTGATGGGTGAGATGGATGGATTCATGGAAAGTGATAAGACGCCGACATCTGGTCAAGGTATTTGTTTATATGATTTTTAAGGGACCCATCATTTAATTGCAGTAACTCTGTATTCGTGCTTTTATTTCTCGAGACACAATAACATGAAATTAATGGCACAAGCAGCGTCCAGAGAAGCATGATGTTCGGGATTAAAGCATGCTTCTCTGAGACTATACGTGCAAAGTAGGAAGCAGTCTTTATGTGTCATCGCAGTCAAGCTCGTTTTACACACTCCCACTGCCATAGTCTTAAGCTCGAGATTTGGCCGGATCTCACTGATTACTTTGCCACCCCGCGAGGAAGAGCAAGTGTTACGTGAACAGGGTTCTAATTTCCGTTCAATCCTTGTTTCAGCTGTTTTTCGTTTAATGGAATCCGGAGTCCACTCTAGCTGGAGACTCCTCACGTCGTCACCGTAGGCATTCCGTGACTCTGTCAAGTTCCGGGACCCCTTTCTCTGCTCTCTTTCCGTGCCAACGTTGGTTGTAGTTTGTTTTTTAAAAAGGGTTTACTTGTTCTTCGTGTTGTGTAAGGAGTTTGAATATGGCATGCATTGCGGAGTCATTTGACACGTTTGTATAAAGAGCAGTAATGTCGAAGGACTCCATCACGTACTCGTTTCTGGGCTGGGCAGTATGTAGACGATCCAAAAACATCTGGTTGTTCGTAAGAGAGGCTGGAATGTGTCTTAACAACTGGCTAAATAATAAGGTTAAAAACCATGATATCGTACCCGTTGGCCTGTCTAATCTGATCGATCTCCTGTGAGGCGTGCAGAGACGAATACATTGATGAAACCGGCAGACCACTCTGTGTCCGCATAAAAGAACACCTAGTTGGCAAACGTAAACCAAATACCCCACTAAGCACGCATAGGACCCAGAGACATAAACGGGAGGACATTGAAGTACGTGTCACGATCCTCGCACAGAAGTCGAAAACACAAGCGCGCACAACACTCGAGGCGTTCTGGATTGGTTCCAAAAATCCGAATATGAACCGCAGGAAAGAATACCTCGTTATCACGCGTGATATTGGGCAGTACCTAAGCCTGTTATTTTGATGGGAAGGGCACATTACGCTTCCATGTGAATTCTGTGCAGTTGGTCTCCACGCGACATATCCAGTGGAAGTCTCATAGAAAGCGTTGAGTGTGCAAAGCTGTGTTCATTGTGATTGAAATTTTGGTTCAGCGTTTTCTTCGTGTGGTTATGGAGGTGTTTGGCCGAATGGATTGCTGTCAACCTGACCTTTCCTGGCTCTGAGGAAGGCGAAGTTCGCCGAAACGTCAGCTTATTGGTGAATGGAGAATAAAAATAACACCTCACGTTTGTTCAACAAGAATACGAGGAATTACTATTGATAGCTGTTGAATTTCCTGCTATTTACAAAACTTTCTAAATTATACTATCTTATACTTCGAAACCGACTTTCCTTGAACCTCGGTGTGCTTAATCAATACGTATTCTTTGTTTGATGAGCTTACACGAGGTTGATAATAACATTTATTATTATCTTATATCTCAACATTTTTATTGCTCTATCTCAAAGGCTAAAACATTGTGATTTCGAATGCAATTTCAGTTAACAGTGGTCAATGGCCAACCTACGCTCCCCGGATCATTACCGTTGACGGGTAATTGCTGACAGCACCGATAGAGTATAAACAAGGCATAGGAAAAGTCAAATTTAGAGGCTCGGTTGGCATTGTGGAAATCACATGAGTCCCTGATAGGTGTGCTCCTTGGTTCAAAACCCATCTAAGCTTACCAGCTTTGTTCATATCTCAGCACTCATTTGGTTATCTTTGATAGTATGCCCTACCATGAAGAAATAATAGGCAGTAAATAAAAGTTGAACCATTCCGACTTATTCTGAGACTCCTGGAAAGAGAGCACAAGAGTCTTCCCGTAAGACCTCTACATCTCCGAGGTCTATCATGTCATTCCCGCTAAAGAGTCAGTTGGGACCAGGGTAGGTGTCGTCTTCACCGACCGGATGGCTCTAGATTATTTCTCAAAGCCACGAAGCAATCAGTCAAAAAAAGTTGTTAACAGAAATGTTATTTATCAAGTTTGTCCACCTTTTATAAGCGTTAATTGATTCTAGTTTCCAATGCATACGTGGCACAAGACATTCTACTAACATATCACAGCAGATAATGAGCACCATAGAACTTGCCGAAATTGGCCTCAGAGGAAAAGGGGTTCCCATTCTATAAAGAACAAAGATGGACGCCTTCTAAAAACTTAAGTCCTAAAGAAGAACTTATAGTGGACTAACCCTTCAAAAAATCAAACACCTAAATTGTTAATGTGTCGCCCGGAAAATAACAACAGATTTTCACCTATATTTTAAAAGTTGCACACTTCAGTGCATGACAAGTTCTGTTAGTGAAAATTAAATTTGATAAGGTTTTAAAATTTACAAAATGTTGTTTGGAAAAAACAAATCTACTTATTTCGCTTACATAAAACTCTGGAGTTCTGAAAGCGGTGACGCCATTGTGGGCTGTTTCGGACTTGGCGTATTTCCTGAAGAATTCATCGCAGTAGGACTTGTCAAGATACTCGAAAAAGCAACAGCAAGAAGGTAAGAAGCCTCGCGAGTTTGGTGGATGAGAAAGAATTGCGTAGTCCAACTCGTTCAACGTTGGCAGCGCTGTTTGCGCGATGATTAGCCAGCTGTGAGTGTGGAGAAGGATTGCTCCCTTTTGTCTCCGTCTGCGTCCATCCCCATTTTCAGCTTTGATCTCGCCTCGTCTCGATTTCCTTTATTTTTACGTGGAAGCGATTTCACCTCCAAGGGATTGAAACCAGCCATTCTCCTCAAATTTATTAACCATTGTTTCCCATAAATGTTTGCGAATGATCTTGCACGGACTTTACCAAACACATTATGGGAAAATAGAGCGAGAAGGTGTAGGTAGAGCCATTACTTAATAGCTTTGTTCAGAAATAGCCCATCCTATTTGTAGGAGGAGAGTGATTTCAACTAGCTTTGGTCCTGACTAGAAAAGACTTGCATTGTTGATTTTTGACATCAGAACAATGTCTATCTTGTCTTCACCTCTTCACCTGAACACGATTATACCGCTTGGATTGCGTTGTTGTTCATTGCCATCTCCTCAACTTCAGAAACGTCATCTAGTTGGAAAGTTTCTCTTTTACACAAACAATGATTTAATGAATAGAAGCACAATGTCTTGGCGTTGATCAACTCCTCAGAAATGTGCATGCATTCGACTTTGTGAAGCATCCATTTATTTACATGATCTTATAAACTGGACTTGTTGAGCCGATTCGAGGTTGGTATAGGTCTTCGTTTTGTTGTTAATTTTCATATTTTATATAATTCCAAGAAATGTGACTGTGACTATAACTGTCGCTAATGATGAGGCTTTCTATGCCCATTTAAAGAAATCTGCATTGAATCGAAAAAGGCATTTAATTCCACACTTTCAGTCGCCTGATTTTACGGTTGACAGTTCTAGATAGGAACGAAAACCTAAGTGATTACTGCGGTTGCCCCGCTGCTAGCAAGAACTTCCTTCTATCCCTGGCCATCGCTGCTACTGATGCTTTAACAACAGACAGTCACCAAATATTATGCATATTTAAGTGTAGCACCATACCTATGGTTCATCTCACCATTATGAAGCTCGGTCTTCATCTTACTCACAAAAGATAGCCTAGGATTTCGCCTAGCTTATGTGAAAAATTCGATGGTGCTCTAAATGCTTGTAAGAATGACCTTGTAGGAAGAATGTTAACTTATGTTACTTGGTACTTTCCACATTCAAAAAAGTGTCACAGCGTGAAGGAAATCTTGAAATTTTATACAGGTTCCATAATCCCATAAAGACTCCCACTAATCAAGAAGTCGTCACTGTTGCATCAGATCTCGTTGCGCTCATCGAGTCGGATTATTCCATTTACAACTATTCAATTGAGTCATCTTTCGCTTCAGTCCTTCAACACACCTCAGCTGTATTTTTCACTGCGTTCGAAGCCTTTTGTACTTTGGAATCATGGAAAAAGTGGATTAAAAATGAGGACACTGCTTTAAGCTCTGACGTCCCCTCTCCACGTAGTTACATTTCGCCCTCACTCATCGACGTTTTTAATACAGTCTTAGATCTGACTTCAATATTTAGGGCTTTCCTCATGTTTCCACCATTCAGAGCTGGAAAAAATGTCTTGCGCCCGGTGTATCTTTAACGCCCACATTGATTTGTGTTTGATTTCTTCATTTGTTCTTTATCGGCGCCAAGAAACATTTTTTGCCTCATCCATTAATCACAAGCATTCGTTTCTTAAAAAGCTTTCTACCTTGTTCTATACTTGAATTGTCTGTTTTTCTTCCACTTTACTTTGTATTGTGCACATTTCTGTATTTGCTTCTGATAGGTTTCTGCACTTATAAATGTTTACGATACTGCTTTCATCTACCTCTTCCTACTCTCTAGGGCGCGGGTTGCCCTCCTTTCTGCCTGACTGTGGAAAGAGGCTATTCGAAGATTTATTGTTTTCCTGAAGACAAACAATTTATGTTTGCATTATTTTAGCAGCTCGAGACATCCTTAGTAGTTCACATATTTAGCGTGTATTGAAAAATGCTGGAGGTTTACCCGTCAGCCATTCCTCCAACATTGAACCGAAAAAATTGGCGAAGAAATCGCAGAAGCTATCATAGGGCGAACCTTGTTTTCCTGTGAATATTTCACAGGACTTCTGGAAGCATCATATATTAGTTTGATAAATTATTGAGATGGAAGAAATGGAAAAAAATCATTAAGCCTTAATAGATCTGAAGACGACTCCATTCATGTAACTGTGCTTTAAAAATTACACAAGAGATTCCAAAAGGAGAAATCAATGCAAGTTCTTCCCAACTTAAATCATGCGAAATAACCTTTCAGAGTGTCTCTGGGCAAAAATTGTGATGAAATCATGTTTATATGAGTAGATAATATTTTTGTCTCTCATCACTGTAACGACCATGATATCGAACAGGTTGAAGACACAGAGTAAATACGTCTTTTTCAAGTTACCGTAGACCTTGGTTTTGAGCTCTATCCAAATCAAAGCAAATTTACTGATAAGGTGCGGCACTGAACGAATGACGTCGAGAAATGGTGAATGACACGGTTGTCATAATAAAACAGATAAGTGGGGACCTTGTCGCATGCAGTGACTAGTATACCCAGATACCCATACCCACCCACCCTAGTATACCCAGATACCCATACCCACCCACCCACCCATTGTAAAGGCCAGATATGCAATCACCTCCAACTGATGTGAACCCTGTGCTTGCTTCTGACTCATTGCGCACTTTTACCGCTTCACTGTCATTGGAGTTTCTGTTTAGTGACTCTGTTTAAGATTTTTAAATAATCGTAGCAGACTATTGGCAACCTCTAATGCGTCGTGCAGCGTAAAGTTAGTGGAGGGGACACCATTAAAGACTGATTGCACTGCCGTGGGGAGCGTGTTGCTCGCACCCAATCCCCTTGTTGACACTCCAGATGTCTGAAAATCGCAGTTATTCAGAAATAAGCTAGAAAAAAGCGCATTGGTGGTGTTGACATTGCATAGTTAGTATTTTTGTCTTTCAAAATTCAGAGAATTGCAGTGTTACGTGGATTCATGGCTTCAACCACTTGAATTTTCTGCAGGTCCCGTTGTTTCCTTCTTTAGAAATTAATGCGAACTCAGCGACACCATACATGGGGGCTTGCGGAATCATTTGGTAGCCATCAAGGTTTCATTTGGTAGCACGGTACAAAAATCTAGTCTTGAAAACAAAATGCTTTACGCACTGATTCTGCAGAAAGTTTCCTCTTAAAGCTTTGCACGGTATCCTATTTTAAGTATGTAAGTCATTTCCTATGATCTTGGTGTAAAAGATTTTGGGTTAGTTATTTGAGGAACTGCGAAGTATCTTTCCATACGGAAGGAATGTTTTACATACGGACAAACAGTAAGGGGTTCGAGAAGCGCTTACTGGTGGGTGATCACATATCGTTACTATGGATGTTGACAGGGCTTTACAGGCCATGATGGTCACCACCATTCAACTATATTTCCTTAAAGTCATGAATGCCAACGTTGGTTAAGTGCTCATTGCACTTCACAATGGATGTGCCACATTTCCCACCTTGGGTGGCTATGTCAGAAATTAACTCCGCCTGTTCATCAGAGTTCCACCCTCGCACGTGCGCAGCTTTATATTTCTTTCTGTAAGCAATCTGTAGGTGTACCTTTGTGGGCGCAGAATATTCCACAGAATCCGGAATACTTCGTTCATTAAAATAGAAAGCGTTTTGTGAGGCCTAATAAATGGTTCCTTGTCTTCTCTGGGAGACCACCACAACTTTCTAGTCAGTTAACCAAACTCTAATGTAGAATCCAATCAAGCAATCGTGCACGCTTCTAACTTAAAACTGCCTTGAAAAATCGTCTACGAAGGCGTCCAATGACTGCTAACGTTGCTAAATGACGCTACTGAAATTTTATAGCACGACATTTAATAGTGTATACCTGATATGCTAAAGATAAGGAAATAGCGAGAAGAGAGGGAACACGAAGTGAGAGAAACATCTTACGATTAGCTCTGCACTCCACCTTTCTGGAGACCTTTTATATGATTTCTCTATCAAAGACAAACATCGATCGGTCGATTAGAAGGGGTTTTATTTTTTAAGGATTAGGCATCACTAAACATATCATTGAACGCTTCTAAAAAGGCTCCATTCGTTTAGTGCTATGCCTAAATTTTACTAAGTCTTTTCTTTCGCAGTTATTCTAAAATTGCCATGAAAGATATATCTACGCAGGGCTATCGGAGAAACGAATAACTTCGTCGGCAACACTTACAGCACTTATTTTTATTGATTTATGTTCGTTTATGGCTTGTGGAGGCAACTGCAAATGTCGTAGATCTCACACATTCTGAAATGCCTTATGGTTAAATTTTAGACGAACAATTATTAAAGCTATTAGAACGTACAGGTTTTCGCAAGCAAGCGCAATCTTTTCTCAACTTAAAACGTCAAGAAATATGTGATTCTGAAAGCGAATAGTTGGGAGTAGTGTTGAGTGGTTGTCTTCTTGAAAACTTATGGCGATAATATAGCTGAAAAGGTGACGTTAGGTCCAGTGCTCAAAGGAGCTCTGCGACACGTACCTGGGATCGACCCCGCGCCGTTGGCTCACCAAACTTTCCATCCTTCCGTGGTAGGCAAACTGGTACCATACTAGCCTGCGGGATAGAAGCGCTGGCTGGATACATCGGTAACCACCGCGAGCCATTGTAAAGACCAGATATGCATTCAATCACCTCCAACGATGCTTAATAAAGTGGAATGCACCCCGGATCCCTCAGAGATTCGCCAATGCCGAAAGCTTCGCCCTTTATTTTTTATGAAATTGAAAAGCTACAACTTGCTACTAAATATGAATAGCAGTCGTGTCAAACGACATCGCCATACGAGGATTTTGGGAACTCGCCACAGCACGCAATAATGGAAATGAAGAATTTAATGACTGCCCTTATTGCAATTCTGTAAGAGAAACAGAAGTTCGCGAGTTTTAGAATATAAGCAGGTAATGTGCCGTAAAATTCTGAGCTCTGCGGAATCCTCGACTTGCAACAAGTTCACGAAGCCTTTGACAGGAAACTAAGAAAGGGTTTCTGGGGTTTCTGCTTTTCATCACATATTATCGAGTATCCATATACACGCTTCCATTTTTGCATGTATACAGGTATAAATAGCTGCCTCTACCAATTTGTCTTCTCCTACCTGGGATTCCAACCATTTCTGTTTTTATGTGTGGATGTCGCAGTGCTTGGATTTGTCACTGAGTGGACACTAATAAGGTCAGAAACCTTGCTCCGATCGAGTTTTAAGCAGCAATAAAGAGGAGAGCCTCACCAAAGACTGAGGGCTATGCGACAGCCGTTTGTATTTAAGTCAACCATAAAATTAAGTGTCATTTGTGCATAGTTTCCACATAATCGATCATTTCAGTTTGTTTCAGTCCAGCCAAAAAAACTTTTGACAAGCAGCTAGATTTGCCTTTATTTTTATTATCTCTATGGTTACCAGTGTCGTCGTAAGAACGCCATTAAGGGTGAAGTGCAAAATATGACAACTGTTCGTTGTTATCAGTTTTCCTCGTCGTTTTTATGGAGGGCTTCCAACCATGATATCGAGTTGTTGAAGACACAGAGTAAACACATCTTTTTCAAGTTACCGTAGACCTTGGTTTTGAGCTCTATCCAAATCAAAGCAAATTTACTGATAAGGTGCGGCACTGAACGAATGACGTCGAGAAATGGTGAATGACACGGTTGTCATAATAAAACAGATAAGTGGGGACCTTGTCGCATGCAGTGACTAGTTATAAGAGTCTATGGATTTGCTAGCATTTTGGCAATAAACGATATTTCAATGTCGAATTTTTGTTTGCTGCCTATTGCAAAGGGCGCGTGTGGCGCAGTGGTTGGAGGCGCCACTGCGACACGCACGTGAAAGCGATCCCTGCGTCCATGGCCCACCAAGCCTTCCATCCCTCCGGGGTCAGCAAATTGGTACCAGACTTGTCTGGGAGGATAGCAGCACTGGCTCGATACATCGGCAGACCACCGCGAGTTATTGTAAAGGCCAGATATGCATTCAATCACCTCCAACAATACTTAATGAAGTCGAATGGATGGCGCATCCCTCAGGGATTGATCAACGCCGTGAGCTTTATCCTTTTTCAACCTATTACAACTTTTCACGGCAGCCTATTATGTGAAAACACCTATAATGATGCTGAGATATTTGCAAATCTGCGGACCGCATGTGTCTGCGGAGTGGATTGAACGTCCTTTTGCCTTTTTAGGGGATTCACGACAACGCCATACGAGTCCTTCGTTTCGGCTGTCTTTCAGTCTTCTATCTACTACTGCCATCAGCATTCATCCGTCAGCGGAATTAATCTGGGAGCTCAAATTGGCAATGAGCCCAGTTAACCTGAGGCTATTTCGGAATTTTCATACTCCCGTCATGCTTGCATATTCATATATAACGGGTTAGCGCAATTACTACCTAATGAATTCGCCCAAAAAAAAAGGTTTTTTAAAGTAATCAAGTGGAAGAGATGATATTTCTCATCCGACCGCTCCCATACTGACTTTTTTAAAATAGCCAGCTAATGATCAAAAAATGTGACAAAAAGTTCTGTACAGCAAAATATGTCATCAGGAATTAACTGGAACCCCACAGGCAATATGGGGTGCCGCGTACATGCTCATTCCGCCCGTTATATGCTAAAGCAATGTTGCTTACAAACCAAGGAGTGCAAAGGGCTTAATTAGCGCAATTATAAGAGCACGAAATAATCTCAAAGTATAACTCCTCATTTTCTACCTGTCTATCCCGCGAATTTATTCCTATGCTGGATATTTTCAGCAGCGACAAGAGACAATTGAAAAGTTGTTGGTTCAGTGTTCCGAATTCTGAGTTCCTTTGCCAGGCATGCGATCTCGAGGAACTTGAGTGGTGTCCTGCTGCTACTCTACGCATCTCTGAGTACAGAGTCCCACAAATCTCAGAACACATTTAGTTAAGATATATTGTCTTTTTTTTAGTCACATAAATTGATCGCAGTACTGCATAGAAGAATCATGGCGGGTGTTAACAGACAGCAACAATTGCTGTTGAACATAAAAGAAGAAAAGGAAAAATTCGCGGCTGGTTAAATGAAGAGTGTATTACTCTTTGGTGATTATTTGGACGGTTGATTTTCTTTACAACCGTTCTGTCAACAACTGTTAATTACGAATCAATCAATTACAACTACTATAATTTCCAGAACATGTCAAATCCTTTGCAAAAAAAAGAAAGTAGACGCGTGTAGCGTAGCCGATTGAGTTGCTCTGCAAGACACAAAGGTTCGCACCCTGCCTCAAAACAAGCAAGCTTTCCTTCCTTATGGTTCGGTCAACAAAATAATACAAGTCCATACTAGGAGTATATCGGCAATGGATCTACAGATCGATAAGTCAATGGATGTCACTGCTTAATAAATTAAAAACCCGGCTTTCAATGAACCTCGGCATCAATAGTTGATATATTCATTCTGTTTTCCTCGATCTGTACGGTGAGCATGAAAACAAAATATGGTTTGTCGATTGCGCAACTAATGTCTTATTTAAAACAGCATCTTAGTTGCTCAATCTTTTGGTGACCTGGCATGGAAAGTATTTTTCACAAGTTAGAGGGCTCCTTCCAACGGTTCATCGCCTCATCGAAGCTGGGCGGTGTTCATTGGTGTCGGAATACAGTGTGCAGCAGAGTATTCATCCCCTGGTAGGGTCTCCTAAGCTGAGAAAGAGTCGCGACGTTTCTACCAGAATGCCAAGCTAAGAGTAAAATAATCCAGGATCCGTCACCATACTGGTATCAAGGTCGCATAGTGGCAAATTTCCATCTGATCCACAAGGGCTGCGACTGCCTGTGGTTGTGAAGCTCTGGGGTAGTCAATGCCTGGGACGACATCGGGATTCCAGGGAACAAGTATGGCTAACCAGCAAATCTCCAAAGAATGGAGATTATGCTAAGTCCAGCTGAACCAGTGAGGATGAGCCATTGAAGTATCAAGTATCAAGTAAGTAAATAGAGCGCTGGCCATAGGACAGCGATTTGCACCAAGCCTTACCATCGCTTTCATGTCCAAGATGGAAGTTCCAATTCTCGATCGCCGACCCTTACTCTGTTGTCGATACGTAGACGACTGCTTCACCGTTTGTTCCACACAAAAACAGATGGATGCCTTCAATTGTTAAACAGAGAGACAGAGTATATAAAATTCACACGAAGAAAACCATCCGAGAACTGGCTTCCAATCTTAAACATTAAAATAAAACTCTCGGAAAGTGGCTTTGTAACAAAAAGGCATCGTAAGCAAAGCAGTAAAAATATACTAGTTCATTACCTCTCCTGTCATCCTTCACACATGAAGAAAGCACTCATCAAAAACGTACCAATTGGCTAAAAAGGTGTGCACAGAAGAAGGGAAAGGGCAGAAATCGCTAAACTTGGCACGAAAAACAGCCATTTCCAGTGGCTACGAAGTAGAAGCCACTCGGGTTAGACAAAAGCGTAGGGTGGTTTCTCAAAATAATGTTTCGAACGTAAGTAAGATTTCCTTTAAGCTGCCCTTAATATCAAATGAAGCAAGTTACACAAGCATGAAGTACACGCCATTAAGAGGTGCTTAAGAAAAAGTAGTCTTGAAAATTATGTGGCGATCACTGACATCTTACCGAATGCCCTACGGCGTCAGTTAGTTCGCAACTGTCTCTATGATCGCTTGTGCAGCTCAAAAAACTCTATAATCTGTCCAAACGGTACAGACGGGGATTGCATGAGTTCAGGTATAAAATACTTGATCTTATGTAACGCGTGCGGTAAGGAATATTTTGGGGAAACGGTTAAACCACTGTATGTTCGCATAAAAGAACACCTAGATGGGAAAGTTAAAATACGTCAAAACACACCTCTAGGTTCGCATAGGGCACAAAAGCACAACAGCAATGATTTTGAAGTGACTGTGCGAATCCTGGCGCAGGAATCGAAAACATCAACGCGCAAAACTCTTGAGGCGTTTTGGATAAATTTCAAAAATCCAAGATGAACCGGAAAGATGAATGCCTCACTATCACACGTGAGCTGACGACCTATTTCAAAATGATATTTTGACCCCAGGGTGTGTCTTGCTCGCGACCCCATGTGAACAGCGTGTGGACCAGTCCTACTCGTGATATCACGGTTAGTAGCCTTTCTGTTCAATATGTTATTCTCCTATTTTAGTTTATTTAGAAATACCACTAATATTTATAGTTAGTCTATCGCTAAGTACTCACTGAGTTTATAAACCTATAAGCTTTCGAACAAACGCTTCAACCTCGAAACATTGAAGCCGGCATTACAGTATGCAGGCTGGACATATACAGTATAGTATAGAGTGATGACGCACCTTTTGTAATAAGGCCTCGTTTGAATTTATCAATTTTGCTTCTAGAATTTTGTGCGCTGAAGTTTTAATTTGAGAGATACATTAAGCTTCCACGTAGACTCTGTCTGATTGGTCTCCACATGAAATACACAGTTCAAAACTTACAGAAAGCGTTGAGTGGGCGAAGAATCTATTCTGTTTTCAATGCGATTTATATATTGCTTTAGCGCTTTCTCTGTTTTATTATAGAGGTGTGTGGCTTGGGTAGATTGCACTCGATTTGACCTTTTTGGTGGTCCAAAGAAGGCGAAATTCGCCGTAACATCAGCTCTTATTCCAATGAAGAATAAGATAACACCTCATGTTTTCTCATCAAGAACATAGCGAATTATGTGAATGCCGAGGTTAATAGGCAGTCGGTCCTGGGACTTACTAATTATGTGTTGTGATCGTTTAAAAGATATCTGCTATCACGAGGAATGACTGGTTGTTGCGTAGTATACACTTTTCCTCAGAGATTTCATCCAATAATGCAGTCGATAAAATGGGTTGTTTTTATTGCTCAAAAGTGTTAAACAAAAATAATAATGACGATAGGTGGCGGATAGTACAGTGGTAATGATGTTCGTCATCAAGAGCATGGTGTTAGTTCGAATACGCACCGGGCCAACCAATCAGCTCATTCTTCCAGGGTCGGGAAATTCGTACAGGATTTGTGTGGGAGAAAAATCACTCTCCGAAATTCAACTGGGAATGCTACAGCCCGGCTATCTCAGGACACAAGAGAGAATTGCTCGACCAGCGTTCTTCGACATTCAAGATGAGGTGGAAATCCTCAAGCGGCAACCGAAGGCACAAGTTAAGGTTGGAAGATCTTCGCGCTTGATGGATGCGAGGAAAGGAATTGAATGTGAGAAGTGCTGGGTTCTTAACAGCAGACATAAAAACGGATCAAATAAGATAAAATAAAGTAAAGAAATAGAAATAATGACGATTCTACTTCTCTTCGTTTAATTCATGCAACATGTATGTATGCAGATTTTTGTCTTTTCACTTTCCTGCAAATGACAAGCGATTGTTGAATTATGAATGCTATCTTTTGTCCTGCTTACGCAGGCGAACAGGTTTCTGAAAAATCTAGCACCAATTTAGCCTATACTACGACATGGAGAGCCCTAACAATCTATCGTATTAAAATTTCTCATACTAGCAGACAAGTACAGCACTACTTTACCGAGACAGGAAAGATTTCAGGGCTCGCTGTGTGATTGAACATGGCACCATATTCATCTCAATACACTTCTGACGATTAAATTACACACACCTCCCAGATCACTGTTAGAGACGAGGAACCAAAATGTTTTATTGATTAATCAGAAATCGCTTCCAAAACAACTTTTAGACTGGGTATTGTAGCAATGCAAGCTTATTGCTTCTGTGAGCAAGACGAAAACGGCACAGTTCGCCATCTGATTGGAGATAATGGCGGGTACGGTAGACGAAGATGGTTAAAGACCGTTAATTCATACACATTCCTGGGTGCAACTCTGGGTTTTGAAGTAGAAGGCATATATCTAATGGTTTTCTAAAGCACCACTTATCCACATTGCGAGAATGATGGGCTCACATTACCTAAAGCCAGTTGCTTAATGATTAAGCAAAATAAGTGGTTTTTCCAGATTCTACCCATTATTTTTCTCCTTGTTATCCTTAGAAAGCTCAACACTACTGTTAACTTTACAAAGTAAAATACCGTAACCGGCTATTTACTTCTACACTAAGATGTTTTTCATTTCCTGAGAAAGCCACTGCTGAATGTACAGTGTACTTTCACATTTTTTGTTTTCAAGGTGATGTGGTTGCTGCTGGTGAATCTGGACGAATCAAATATACCAATATTAGGTTTACATTTTACATCATGAGAAAAAGCTGGTTATGAAGTAATAATTACGGTCTGACGTACCTGAACAACCTCGTTCAATATATGTTCAGTGAATTCAGTAACATTCTCAAGTACTTTTTTCACCTCAGTAAGCAATGTAGTGCAGTCGCTGCAGCGTTTCTTAGACCATCCAAGTGTCTGAAAGATAGATAAGCTCAATAAGCTTTGTTGCTCGTCTTCTTCAAGCTTGCTACGTTTTTTAACCTGTAGCTGTTCATAGGCTCATGAAAACAGTCATCTTGGCTGAACTGAGAGACAAGCGAAACGAAGGACCCGCATGGTGTGGTGGTGAACGTGTTACTCCCGAAAAGGACAATAGCGCGTCCGTTCCCCACCACAGACACCTGCGGTCTGGAGCTTTTTGCAAATATCTCAGCGCCATTAAAGTTATATTTCGCATGTTGGTTGACTTTTTTTTTTATCGATGTAGCTGCTCATTCCAATAATATTTTTTCAGTTGAATTTTTGACTGGTGATTGTTGTAGAATTTTTGTCTAAAACCCTTGTGCTAGGTTATCGAGCGGATTATTAGGGGAGGAATTTTCCCGAAAAAGGTTTTCCATCTCTTGTAATACGTTGATCATCTACTGTTAGTTTTCGAGAATATACATCAGTTATGACACTTTTCTTTTGATTTTCTGCATCATTAAGCAGGCAGATAGTCCTACATAAAACATCGTAGCCATTGAGCAATCAGAGATCGCATTACTGAAGTCTTGATTTGCGCATTGGACTCTAGTCGCTCGAGAAATGGGATTAACACCGCACTTTTGGTCTGATTTTCTCTATTTTCATCATTTTTTAAGGAGAAGTTGGTTACAGGTAGCTCACGGGGTTCTCTCATGGTATAGGTTTACCTTTAAGTAGACTCGGATGATAATCTCGAACTGCTTTGCATAGAAGACCTAACGATTAGGAGACTGATTTTTTCGCGTTTTTTCTTTTTTTCGAGGCACAGTGAAAAATTAAAATAATCGTGGGTCCGAATCCCAGCTGAGGTTCCGAATTTTGCATATATCTCAGCACCCCTACCGTTGTATTTGACATCATACATTACCATTAAAAGCAATAGGCAGAAAATAAAAGTTCAAACGCTTTTATAGAAAAATTTTATGTACCTGTTGAGTCAGCATCAAAGTAAGAGCGAGTATGGTAAGCGTACGAAGTGAGAGGAACATTTTGTTAATCAGATTCGCATTTCATCTAGGCGCTCTTATATGCACATTGATAGCACGTCTTCCCATTCTTTTGATTGGGCCGTGCCGTTGTTTGATTTGCACGACCGTAAAACTTACGACGGAGTTCATTGGGCTATAATTCCAAGATTCCACTTTTTCCGTGGAATGTGAGCAATTTTATAAACCGTTGCGATTATTTCTAGACCAACAACGTCAGGAATCACTCATCAGATTCTATAGCATTATTATGACTCGTAGAGATAATGGTCGAATAACTCTTGTCATACGGGAGGCCATTATCGCATTCCACACACCATGAGCATCACATTCTCGGTCTAATGCTCGTTCATATTCATCGTTTTTGGAGGGGCGGATAGCACAGGGATAGCGATGTCTGTCATCAAGACCATGGTGCTAGCCCGATTCCGCTCCGGACAAAGCAAGCGTCTCACCCTTCCGGGGTCGACAAATTGGTACCAGACTTGTATGGGAAAAAAATCACTCTCTGCAATCGAATTGGGAACGCTCCAGCCCTGCTATCTAAGGACTCCAGGTCTCCGGGAGAATTGCTCGACCAACATTGTACGATATTCAGCATGAAATAAAATTCCTCAAGTAGCAACCGAAATCACGTGTAAGAACTTGGAAGACCTTCGTGGACGATGGATGCGAGGAAACGAAATGGATGTGAGAAGTGCTGGAGTCTGCACAGTAGACATGACATGAACACGGATCGAATAGGATAAAAATTATTCCCTGGAAAAATGGTTTAGTCTTGGATGAGTTTTCGGATGGAAATGTGGAATTCCTTCTCAGCTTGGGTGACCGTTATGTGGCAGTGTACTCAATAATGTACAGTGAAGTTTGCGAACATCCTGCAATGCTTCACCGTCACGATGAGACTCTGATCAACAAAACAAAAATAGGAGAAATAGCATAGTGACCGACTAAGGAAAACGCAACAGTTGAGTGTCGGACGGGAGGAAAATCGTATTTCGTCGGAAATTTCGTTCTTACCATTTAGGACTGAGATCACAAGAACCACATATCCCCTCGTTTCTGGCCACTACTGTAAGTTGAAACTGTACAGTCTTCTCGTCGTTTTTTCTGAAAACTGGATGGCCGTTATACAATAACAAGTGGGCGCTCCTGCTAAGGCAGCGTTCACATGTATGTGTTAGGAGAGAATCGCGCAGCTGTAGAAATGAGCAATGGACTGAATGTTCATTGTTGCACCTAGCATTTACTCGACGCTCTCATAAGCTCGCAACTCGTCCACGCCGTCCTCTTAAATTTTGAAGCCCAGTAGTAGATCGTGTTTGCTTCCTCAACCACGTACACATTTTTGGACCTTTCGAAGATATCTTAAAAACCGGCTTTAATTGAGCCTCGGCAACAATAGTCAATTATTTTCTATATGATTCAGTTGACTCGAGGTTGGTATAAAACCTTTGTGATATTGAATGCAACGATACGTGCCAGCAAATGAACTACCCATTGCCACAAGGTGAATTGCACGCCAAAAAGTAGACGGTATTGGAGGCGGCAATCGATTAACACCCACCGTACATGAAAGCGCTCCAATGAGTGAGGTTAACTAACCACTGTAGCGGCGCTCACTGGATTCGACGGCTACGGCAGTGCACAACTACATCGTTACAACGACTTAGTTGGTGCCATCGGATCAGATCAACACTGCTATGAGGAAGACGAATGCGCTGAAACGTTAGCCGAATAGAAATTTTACACAAGACTAGTGTCAGCTCAGTAACAGAGAAAATTATTCGAAGGATTTCGTTGTGTACCAATCGGCAGCATCTTTATCGCTAAAAATAAATTGAAGGTACTGATAAGAATTGTTTAAGCTTCTTAACCTTTCTTTGATCGAATAGCTTCAATTTTCAAGTCACTGTTCAAATAAAGTTTTACACGACTTCAGCCAAAAGGTGGGCCTCAATCCCTAGTTGGGCCCACTTTGGAACTGACTGCCGTTGGTCAGGTGGTACATGTCACCACTGTCACCTTTTGCATATGAGACCATCAGACTTCAATGACATCCTTCCGCTATCCAAGCTCCGTTTAAAAAAAGTGTATACTCCAGTAGTAAGAAGTGCTTTGTTACGAGAGTTATTTCAGCAGGATTATTGTCGAAGAATTCTACGAAAAGAATAAGAAGGTCGCTAAACTAATGAGAACTACAGAATCGAGAACTGGGATAACGTAGAGCTGTGCTACAAGTTCGTTCTCATTTGTGTTTTTCAGCAATCGATTGTATCTAATATTACGCATCTGTGCAAACCCCATTTTTCTGCTTTCGCTCTCTGCGACTGAAATATAAAGCAATTTGTGTTTTTACCAAGTCTTCAAAGGCTAGAATTTCAGATGTCAAAAGACCGATGTCGGCAAATTTATTCCTTGATTTCAAACCAGAGCAAATGCTCTGAACGACTATAGAGGTATAGCCGAGGAACTGCGCGACAGCTGGTGTATTGCTGATGTTGTCACATGCCTTTATAATTTCTTATCAACCAGAGGCTGATTGCACCAACGAGTGTCTCACCAAAGCGAATGAAAAACTTTGGTCTCTGCAATGCATAATTGCAAGCGGATTCCGAAATCTGTAATGTATTAACACTTCCATGTGGAATTAATCACGGAAGAGCTCTATTCCAAATCTTCTATGTTACACAATTTCTATCTCGGGCCTCTAAATCTTTCCCTTGCTCTGAATTCTTCCCAGTGAAGTTCGGGTTGCACAGGAACCGCGATAACTACATATACTTTTCGCATCCCATATGAAATCTAAGGACGCGTGTGATACAGTGGTTGGAGGCGCCACTGCGGCGCGCACGTGAAATGCGCCCATGGCCACCAAGCCTTCCATCCCTCCGGGGTCGGCAAATTGGTACCAGACTTATCTGGGAGGATAGCAGCATTGGCTCGATACATCGGCCGGCCACCGCGAGTTGTTGTAAAGGCCAGATATGCATTCAATCACCTCCAACGATACTTAATGAAGTCGAATGCATGGCGCATCCCTCAGGGATTGATCAACGCCGAGAGCTTTATCCTTTATTTTATCCTTTATATGAAATCTAGCTTTTAGAAGCCGGAAATGCCAAACCATTCGAGTACGCAGTGCCCAGTCATCTTACCCAAAAACTAAAGGGATTGTGGTTGCTAACGTTCGATGTGCTTGTCAGGAATTCTTTGTATTCTTGTTGAGCAAACGCGAGGTGTTATTATTATTCTTTATTCACAAGTAAGCTGACGTTTCGGCGAACTTCGCCTTCTTCAGAGCCTGGAAAGTCAAGTTGACAGCAATCTACACGGTCAAACGCCTCCATAACCAAACAAAGAAAACGCTAAACCAAGATTTCAACCACAATGAACACAACTTTGCGCACCCACCGCTTTCTATGAGGCTTCCACTGAATATGTCTAGTGGAGACCAACCGCACAGAACTCACATGGAATCGTAATGTGCCCCTCTCCTCAAAATAATAGGCTTATATACTGCCCAATATCACGCGTGATAACGCGTGATTTTTTTCGAAATCCGAAAATGAACCGCAGGGAAGAATGCCTCGTTATCACGCGTGATATTGGGCAGTATATAAGCCTATTATTTTGAGGGAAAGGGCACATTACGATTCCATGTGAATTCTGTGCGGTTGGTCTCCACTAGACATACTCAGTGGAAGCCTCATAGAAAGCGGTGGGTGCGCAATGTTGTGTCCATTGTGGTTGAAATCTTGGTTTAGCGTTTTCTTTGTTTGGTTATGGAGGCGTTTGACCGAGTAGATTGCTGTCAACTTGACCTTTCCAGGCTCTGAAGAAGGCGAAGTTCGCCGAGACGTCAGCTTATTTGTGAATAAAAAAATAATAATAACACCTCGCGTTTGCTCAACAAGAATACAAAGAATTCTGCAATTTATTCACACAGTTTGTTCTTCTGCTCATATGGTAGACTCTGGATGAAGAACAACCGTTTGAGGATTCTGACAGGGATTCTGCTGTGTGGTCTAAATCTAGGCCACTTCTGGGACCATAGAAGAGAAGACAACGTTGGTCGAATCCTAATATTTTTCGACTAGAAAACGCTAGACATCTCCGAAAGAATCCAAGCTTCTCAGCAGCTGTATGCTAGCCGACTGCTTTCGTAACTGGTTTACATAAATACGGGTTTTCTATTGACGTCTTACCATTACTACCGCAAAGCTGTTTCGCAGGAAGACACCATCTCGCCAAAGCTGTTTATAACACATCCGCATTGATGTGGATAATGAAACCGATCGACTGGAGCAAGAAGTATAGACACATAAGTAGTAAGTTTTTGCCAACTCTTCATTTTCTGACGACGTTGAGATCGAAGGAGAAAAACGACTGCAAAGGGTATAAATAGGTAGGAAGCCTAATTCAGAAGGAACACATGGTACGAAAGTAAGCTGATCCAACTGGATGGCTCTTTGATTTCTCTTGCTTTTATCCTGGTCGTTCACTGGACATGAAGGATAACACAAACGAGTAGTTCTGCATAGAAAGCGTGCACCATCGGTCATTTTCGGGCCTCTCAAGCAAACTACCGACTAGCTAACGCACCTGAAGCTCTGCGCTCACCTTTTCACCTTTTCGATTCGTCATCACCGCCAGCCCTCTGTTATGCAGCTGATACTTCGGCGACCTCAATAATTCTGTGAAGAAATGAACGAAATGAACGACCACGCATGAAGAAATTGAATGATCTTTCCTGAAGTAGAAGCGGTGCCAACGTTAATCGTTTCGACGCTCTAGACCAATTCATCACCGTCTGAAAAAGTTTGAAAAGAAATAAACAGGATGGGTTTTCGGGTTATCTCTACTGACCTGAAAGATCATGCTGGTATCGTTCGAGAAGATTACCTTAACGCTGAGCCTAAGTGTTCATCATTTCGTTCATCCATCTGAATTCGCAGATGGAATCGATTTCTTGATTTCTTCGGCCTTTTGTTGGCTTTGAAAGTGATCATCGAGCTTTTCAGCAGCAAACATTTAGTCATAATTTTAAGAGTTGTTCTCGTGAATATTTGTTCCACATGTGCAGTTAACAATTTGTACATACATGCAATTCACAGACCCTGTATGGAATTGGAAATCTTTATATGTAATTGGCGATTTTGCCTATGATCAGCACTTTTTCGTAAAACTAGCAATTCTACGCCACACACAGTTTCCTGCTTTTTTTCCCTCTTCCATGTACCCATAAACAATGTACATTTTGTATGAGCGTTATCACTATTCTTGTAACAGCTTCATCCAGTGCCGCTTAGCATATCTCCCGTGGTCGTAAGAATTGTGCTTTGGTATCGCTTTTTTGCTTTCCACAAATCATCTCTATGTTCGTTCACACTGTTAACGATTTTCTTAAGCAGTTACGAAGCTATCAGCATGGAAGCGACTTTACATTCAACAAAGGTGAACCAGCCATCCACCTTAAAGTTTCTCACTATTGTTTTTCCTATGTGCTTTGGAAAGAAATGTTTGTCCATAAAAATCAACTCATTCGAACAGCTTACAACCCGAATCGGACATTTACGATTAAAAAGATGTGGATCAACACCGGCTTTGACAATCTTCGTCGTTTACGCGCCAACATCAAACCATGACGAAGAAGAAGTCGACGCGTTTTAATCTATTCAATGACCTTAGCTTTTAATTCAAAACTACTCCAAAGACTTTCGTCTTCCGACAAACATATCTCAACTCGTCGTAAGCATTATAAAAACTATCGAAATATAACAAATCTCAGGAGCGACTGGCATTCGGCATCGGTCTATAATTCACTGCTTTGTCAATGAGCAGAAATGAGGTTGTTACTGCACTGTTAAATCACATTGCTTGACGTCTCGATGTCGGTATTCTCCAAATAGTTCCTATTTTCTATATTAGCGTATGCTTCCTGTTCACCTGTAACTATCTTAAATCTGTCTTCGCGTCTTTTCTAAATTCTCTCTTAGCAACCATCTTATCGCATTATCCACCGCACCAACCTCTGCCCCTTCTTTGCCTTTCACTAAGGCCTATTTTTGCTGTATCTTTGCTATCAATAAACAACTGTCAGTGAGAGCATCTAGTCTGCAAAGGAGAGAAAACAAGTAATAAGATAATAGTAGTAATAACTAGTAATAGATAATTAATAATATTTTCCATTTTTTCTATATTTCTATGGGATCCGTCTTCGCATCAACTGTGCGAATCCCAGTAATTCTCAAATTTGATTTGTTTTTTAGCCTAAATTGCCTACTGAATTGAATTGAAGATCTTCCGACTTTACACGTGTGGCTTCGGTTGCTGCTTGAGGATTTTCATTTTATCTTGAATGTCGTAGAATGATGGTCAAGCAATTCTCGCTGGAGTCCTGAGATAGCTACGCTGCAACCTTCCCAATTGGATTGCAGAGAATGTTTTTTCCGAACAAGTTCGGTACCGATTTCCCGAATCAGCAAGGATTAGGGGCTTGGTGGGCCTGGAGCGGAATCGAATTAGCACCATGCTCGTGATAACGGACATCACAACCATTGTGCTGTGCGCTCCCTAATTAATCAGTGAGTAACAATAAGTAGTCATGGGTTCGAGGCCTAATTCAGGTTTCCACTT
This sequence comes from Angiostrongylus cantonensis, assembly GCA_009735665.1. Lineage (NCBI taxonomy): Eukaryota > Metazoa > Nematoda > Chromadorea > Rhabditida > Metastrongylidae > Angiostrongylus > Angiostrongylus cantonensis. Next base: position 4,449 of record MQTX01000253.1, on the reverse strand, counting down.
TTGCTCATACAAAGCAACCCTATTATTGTTTCAAATCATATCCTGCTATTAGAAAAGAACATGCGAGAAATGGAAAGTTAGAATATGATCGAGACATAAATTTCATTCGTATAACAAGCATCTGTTTTGAACACTCACTCTCTTGTTCTTTATAAGAATTTTAGTTGGAGACTAATGACACAGAGTCTTACATGGATGAAGAATGAGCCTGGCTTAGGTAATCAGCCTGAGGTATGGCGCATGGTAACGCTCGATCACAAAGCACTCCTTCTTGCAGTTGAATTTTGAATATTTGAAATCTATCGAAAGCGTTTAGGTAGTTCTGCATGCAGGTGTTGTATGGGCAAAAATAGCAACTTTTAGTTCAAAATCTCAGTTTTCTTTGTGCCCCACGTGTGCCTGTTGGAATGCTTTCCTTGACTGCACACTTACACGCTATTTTATACGAACACAGAGTGGGCTATCCTATTTGCCAATGTATTCATTCCCACATTCTTCACAGAAGACTTGGTATACCGTACTCAAATTGATTCAATCGTTATCTCTACTATTGTGGCAAATTTTGCAAGCTTGCGTTTCGCATAGAAGGCCATGCAAACAGTTACGAACTATCTGACCATAGAGAGTGTTTGATTGTAATCGAATCACGATTGCCGTTCCTCTAAGTTTTTTTTTATTATTTCTTTAAATCTGCCCTTCCAGACAACGTTTTATAGCTGCAGTTATGTCTTTGGAAATGGAAGGTAGGATCGGGTAAAGGAAAGGATTACTTTCCCCATGCTTACCTTTCAGGGCCTTGTTTTCGCTTTGAACCTATCCCGAGGAGCCATTACATCGCAATCTTTGAAAGTAGCTATTTCCCGCAACACGGTTCTTCATTAATCCTCCTGTTCTATCAAAATATATAGGTCTTTACTTCGAAACCGACTTTCCTTGAACCTCGGTGTGCTTAATCAATACGTATTCTTTGTTTGATGAGCTTACACGAGGTTGATAATAACATTTATTATCGGCTAACGTTTCGACGTCTTCGTCTTCATCAGAGCCGATGATCCGAGTCAGCTCATCAAACAAAGAATACGTATTGATTAAGCACACCGAGGTTCAAGGAAAGTCGGTTTTGAAGTATTGATACGCTCTGTGCTAGCTGATAACAACACCGACTTCTGCACGATGTGCGCAATGATACATGTCCGGAAGAAAAACAAGTAGTTATCAACGGACATTATCATTATATTCACCATCAGCATCGTGTATAAAAGGGCATCACTGAAGGAGTGTGCCTCATTCGAGGAGATGGAACGCTGAAGAAGACCTGACTCGACACGAAGGCGAAGCCGCCGCATCGAGACGAACAAGAAGCGTGGACCATCGACTCGGATCATCGGCTCTGATGAAGACGAAGACGTCGAAACGTTAGCCGATAATAAATGTTATTATCAACCTCGTGTAAGCTCATCAAACAAAGAATACGTATATAGGTCTTTATCAAGAAGAGAACAACGTTCGTATTTCAACGAGGTTAACACGGGATTTTTCAGGAAATTTGAGTTTTTATAAACCAAGAGTGAAACTCACGCTTCAGAAAAAAAACCGTACAAATTTTCCTATTAAAATGAATTATGGAAAAGGTTAACAACGAGGTTCATCACGAAGCAAATTTCTGGAACAAAGTTCTCCAAATACTCTCCTCTAATTTGCTTAGGAATTCCTTAGCTCGACTAATTTTAAAAATGCAAGGGCAGTCGACCTGACCATCATTCGAGAACACTCGTAAAAAATACGAACTCCTCAAGCAGTGTCCGAAACAGCATCCATAATGTTCGAAAACCTTTGTGAACGATGAATGCGAGGAAAACGAATCGAGAACAAAGAATGCTGGAATCTTCTCAGTAGATGTGATTATGGGTCATGTAATAAAAACAAACCAATTATAGATCTTCTTTGGAAGTTTTGTTAAGGTTGTTGAGAAATAAATGAGCGTTTATAACTACACTATTTGAAATCCCGGAAAAACCTGTTAGCGTTATTGATCTGGGGAGCCCAAATCGGCAACGAACTCAGTTAAGCTGAGGCAGCAGTTATAATCAGAATTTTATCTCATTATTTAGTGCCCCACGGCTCTCCCTGATATGAGGGATTTCGAGCTGGTTAGTCGCGAGGTCACGTGGCGCGACAACAGGTAAAGGATGAAAGGTTAATCGTGGAACAAATGCGGCCTTCGCTTCCCGGGGACGCAGGGGAATCCAGTGGGCGGATTCCCTGTTTCTGCTGCGCCGATTTGGCACAAAATTTCTGCACATGTTAGGCGTATTCAGGCATGGTGAGTGGCTTCGTTTTCGCTTATGCGGATTGCATTCTACTAGTCAATTCGGCTCAATTTTAGAGGTCGCCTCCAACAAATAAGCTCCATGTAAACTCTAGGAAAGCCTGGTAAGCTACCCGTGAGTAAATCCAGCCCAATGCTCAAAGCCCAGCAAGCTATACGTAGGCATCAAAATGCTAAGCACAGTAAAAAAAAACAACGGGCCTCATTTACCCGACCCCGAAAAAGCCCCCAATTTCGTAAACCTTCCATTTTAACAGTCGTGTGTAAGAGTAGCTAAGTGAGTTCTGCTCGCTATAGAGACCCATCGAGCATAACCTCTTTCTTCTAGACTCTTCGTGAAAAACTCTGACCATCGGTCGGTGGTCTTCCTGCAATACGTTTGATATCCCGAGAAATATAGTCACTAACAGCTCTTGTCCATCCGTTGTGGTTCGTACGCATTACGTGCCTGGCCTACCTTATTTTCGACTGTTCGGCACACAGAAGGGCATTTTTGATTTTCGATCGTTGACGTAGGTCGGAGCTTCGGATCCCATCCTTTACTTGTGTGAAACGGGATACTCCTAGCATCGTTCTTTCGACTGGGCGTTCAATAACGCGGAGTGAATTTTCATTCTTCTTACGCAGCGACCAGGTTTCTGACACATATGCATTTTTGATTTTCGATCGTTGACGTAGGTCGGAGCTTCGGATCCCATCCATTAGTTGCGTGAAACGGGATGCTTCTAACACTGTCTTTCGACTGCGCGTTCTATAACACTGAGTGATCTTTTACCCTGCTTACGCAGCGACCAGGTTTCTGACGCATAGGTTAGGGCAGGTAGTACCAATGAGTCGACAAGGTGGGCATGGAGTTGGGTGTTATTAGTTTTCTACACTACATCCTCGCTGCTCTTGAAAGCTCTCCAAGCCGCTCGTTTCCTTCTGCTCAGCTCTGAAGCTAAGGCGTCCGTCATATCGATTTCTCGAACTAGATAGACAAAACTGGAGCACTCAGAGATATTCGTTCCGTTGAGCGTGAATGGGGCATGCGACACCTATCCATTCTTTATGTACATCGCTTTTATTAGATTTAGACGAAGACCAATCTTTCCACACGCTTTATCAAAGTATGCAGCATACGTTCCACTTGGCTAATGTCTGGTGTTACAAGGACGATGTCATCAGCAAAGCGAAGATGATGTAACTGCCGACCATCGATTTTCACTTCCGTATTACCCCATTTCAATGTTCGAATAACGTTCGGGTGGCGGTAAGTAATTTTGGCGAAGTGGTGTTGCATTGCCTAGGCGATGTGCTTACAAGGACTGGCGGAGATTTTTCAGGTGTTCTGATCTCATGCTGTCAGGACCTGCTGATGCTCGATTTTTCACCGACGAAATGGCATATCGGATTTCTGAGTGGGGAACCTTTCGTACAACATATCCATCCTCTTTTTCTTTACATGACGGGAGGTGGACGTGGCTATCGAAGAGATCTGAGTAGCAATGATTTTTTTATTACCTTTCTGGACGCTGTAACTGCTCCGTCTGAGCGTCGGAGGATTATTACGTAATGAATGAGAGCCGATGGACAAGAGCCGTTAGCGTAGGAGTGCAAATATCTTGGTCTTGTAATTGGCGAAGCTTCGGTGGGCCACTTTGTCTCGCGACTAACCGGCTCGAGATCACTCATATGAAGGAGATCCGTGACATTGGAGAGTACCATACCGAATTAGACCACATCATCGTTAATAGAAGGTTTTGCCTAACCGATGTGTTCCACTTGGCTAATGTCTGGTGTTACAAGGACGATGTCATCAGCAAAGCGAAGATGATGTAACTGCCGACCATCGATTTTCACTTCCGTATTACCCCATTTCAATGTTCGAATAACGTTCGGGTGGCGGTAAGTAATTTTGGCGAAGTGGTGTTGCATTGCCTAGGCGATGTGCTTACAAGGACTGGCGGAGATTTTTCAGGTGTTCTGATCTCATGCTGTCAGGACCTGCTGATGCTCGATTTTTCACCGACGAAATGGCATATCGGATTTCTGAGTGGGGAACCTTTCGTACAACATATCCATCCTCTTTTTCTTTACATGACGGGAGGTGGACGTGGCTATCGAAGAGATCTGAGTAG